>QNGE01004837.1:0-40908 GCA_008508345.1 Paragonimus westermani | reverse complement strand
AGAGAGAGAAAGAGGGAACAAAAGTAAACACAAATAGTACACTCTCAAAAATCAGCACTATATACAATTCATGTCAAACGCGTCATAGGATTGACAGATGTGTGATAGCATCACGCAAACAACCGAAAACAGTACACATACGCAATGCATAAACCGTAGCAACTCACCAAAATCAATGGAACTCCGAACGAACGCAAGCACACCACGAAACACACCTACATCACCGACGGACACCAACGTTGTCACGCGAAACCCTACCTCACACGTGAACGCCACTAAAGAGACAACGAGAACTGAAGCGTACAGCCACACACACACAATCATAAAGCGAACGAGCCCAAACAAACCTGCACAGAACGCCAGAACTAGAAAACTGTACAAAATTTAAACAGAAACATCATCAACAACAACAGTAATAAACAAGACGGGGCAACCTCGGATGAACACACGTGACTGGACGCAAGCGATTCCCAGGGGATTTAACATACTCAGAGGCGAAGAGCCACGCGTGCTCACAAAACCAAACAAGGCATGAGCAGACATCAAGTCGAACCAAAACACAACGCACGCGCATTAAGCACAACTACCGCGTCTGGTTTTTGTTCGGCTGCTCCCCTTCGGCCAATCTGAGAAGGTTGAACCTGCAAGGACCGAAGTCCCAGTCAAAACAGCACAGAAGCCCGTCCACCACACCAAGGTTGGAGAAATGGGCAGGAGTTATTAAACACTAGGTTGCACACTATCACGAGAGAAAATGACAAGGACGATCTCAAAGGGCGCGAGCCGTGTCCCAATCACGAACGGAACTCAGCGATATGGCACGAAACTCAAAGCAAAAGTGTCGGGATCAAACTCTCGCAGCTTAGAACCCCAAACAGGTAAGGAGGAAGACGGATTTCAAGCGAGCTTTATTTGCTGCTCAGCCCGGTGGCAAAGCAGTGGTGTGCAACAGTTATTCATGGACTGTGAACGTCCTTTGACCTAGGCTACTTAACGGACCAATCATAAGCGAGTGCGAAACTCGAATGTCGAAAATATTGGGGGCCTTCAATGTTCTGAAATTGAAAAATTCATTTCTCTTGGCAAAATGGCGAATTCTTGGAGGAAACTCGTTTCCCAACAGTATTGTGATATTGCATCATAACAGCTAACGTTTCCTACTGTTTATCAGAGTTACAATCCTTCCCGCTTCTACGCGAGTTGTGCTCAGCTGGCATGAATCAGACATGTTTGTAAGATACATCAACTCGATTCGCCTCACTGGTAAAGTTCAGCAGAACATGTGACTTGGTGTACATGTGGAATTTCTTTTCACCTGAACCGGTTCGGCTCGCACGTTTTCTCTGTGTACAAGTTTTGCTATTGATAAAAATGCATCAAATAACTGTCACTCCATATATTAGATCTTCTGATTTTGCTGTTCCGATTCACTTTGTGGAATTCAGTATATCGATTTATTGAGGCTGCTGGTTTCCCAGCAATGATCATTTACGTTAACTTTGGTTATTACCGATCATTAGTGCAGTCATCGTTTTCTACACCACTACGCTTATACCTATGGTCAGTTGGTCGTTGATCACATTAGTCAAATTGTTTACAGACCGCTCTGTGAAAGTCAAGGCCTTTGCTGATTACCGGATGCGCATGAAAGCGTAAGAAATGATAGCTGGAAGGGTGGTTGGTATACGAGACAACTTAGCAACAGTGTGATGACTTAGAAACGAAAGGGAAGCTTGATATTTTCAGATCAGTCACAAATGGATGGTCGATTTCAGTCCAAGATGAAACTGTATGCAATAACCATGTTAAAATAGCCACCAGCGTCCATGGCGTAAAACTGGCACAGTTATACGATGGTAATTGTTTCTGATGTCACGTGGCTGAAATAATGGTTGGTCACTAAAATTTTGCCCGTAGGCGCCCACACCTCCAAATGTTTCTACTTCATTTCGCGCACTTAGTTGAAAAAACGAACGAAGTGATGCTTAAGTGTACATCTTACATGACGATCTTTGTTTTCTCTAATTTCTAGGGCGTCTTTATTCGGTTGTCGAGTGGGTGTATATTCTGCACTGCTGTGACTTTCCTGTTTTCAGTTACGTGTTTCTTCCTATCCCGTCTTGTCGAGTGTTTGACTGACTTTTCGAAATCCTGCTAACGTAGCCACTTTTTTCATTGACAAACAGACGCACACCTGATTTTCTTACGAATGTTGAATTTTTCATACGTTACAGCAACGAACAGGTGAAAGAAAGGGTTGAGCAATTTCTGGCGATACAAGCGGAACATGCGTCAACAGAATCAACGGTCGAGGTATTTCGGAGGTGTTATTTTGTCGACGTTAAACTGGAACAAATTGTTCCACGGCTTCTACATCCTTTGGGTTTTCCGATTGATTTTATGGCTTACTTTTCAGTCCATGGGTGGTTTGTTATTGAGTACTTACGTGTGCAAGCATGGTATAATGATCACGTATGGACCGTCTCCTTTTGGTGTTCATTTTATTCAAACGTGTAGCTGTTTTGCATACTTGTCTGTTTTGCTTGTTCTGTGCATGTGATCGTTGTAGGTTATCGGCTATACATCGGTGTATATGCACTCAGTCTATGTGTGCTTTTCACCTGGGCCTTACTAAGTCCAGTTAGAGTTATGAAAAAAATACGGTGACGTTTTCTCATGTCTGAAGCTCATGGTTTTGAGACCATTATCTACTGTCCTTAGCAAACGAACACGCACGTTTCAGTCTGTCGGTCACTAGTTATGCATTACCACAATGGTCTCAGGATGCCAGTTTTGTTCCTCTCAAAATAAGTCTAAAAAATAATTAAGCAACGAATTAGGGCAATGTCTCTGGTGAGTTGGATGAAAAGTCTAATGTTGCGAGTGTACATAATTGTGTGCTGACACGAGCTGTCAATGTTTGCTTACAGTGAGGCTTTCTGGGGGCCGGGGCTGTTTGTTCAGTGCGATTAGGCAAATATTTCCTGTTTGATTATACAAGAAAGGTCTTCATATGCAACTGAACTGTAAACTGAGCGGGCTTGTCCGGTGAGTAGGAACGAATAATACAATCAAAGGACAGAGTCATTAAACTGGCAACCCGGTTGGTTGTTTAATAATAGTACATACCGCCAGAAAAAGGTTCAAACGGTATCTACTGGAGCATGTGGGCTACTGAATACTACTCTCCGAACGTCGTATGAACCAGCGCTGCACTCTCATGTAGTTTGAATTAGTTATTTGTAGGCCTTTGTGAGTCTTAACGGCCCCTACTGTTGTATGACATCCAAGGCATTCATAATCATCATGAGACAAATTGTCCTGAGACCACTGTTTTTTGTTTGCTATAAGCCGGTTGTATTTATACGGAAGGCTTCCACAAAAGCATCCATTTGTTTATTTCCAACCAGTGGTGGACCACCGAAAAATTACAAGTGTTAGTTTGTTTTTAGTTACGTTTTCACTGTTGTATCAAAGCTGGAAAACGCGTACGAAATGTTACCTCCCCGTGTTCCAAAACCTGTCTACCGACCTCTTCTGACTTCATAAATGGAATGATTTATTGTTTTTTAATAATTATTACCACCAGTGCAATGCACTTGTTGCCATACTGGACAAATTCCCATGTAACTTGTCTGACTTATCCGTTGTGTACAGTTATTTGTGTGGTTCCATAAGTTTTCAGTCTGCCATGAAAAATGAAATTTGGTTTGCAAGTAAGGTGGGAAGGTGAAATGTAATACGTAATACCTTTTCGTCCGAACTCAACTATTAGCATCCAGTTACCCACATTTAACAAGTAAATAGTCGGATTATGCATGACAATGCGGTAATATCTGCAAGTCATCTAACCTTCTTGTGGTTTCCACTGGTCTGTCTCATTAATTTTCCCCTACGCGTAGGCGACAGCAACCCTCACAACATTACATTCAGCTAACTGCTAACCTTATTATCATCTTCACCTAGATGATAGATGGGTCACAAGAACTCGCAACTCAGGATGTGAACAGAACCTACGATCGTTGCGTTCGTTTCCTTCTGTCATAATTTTTCCGTCAACTGGCCACCTGTTTCGTATCTTACCTTAGTGAACTTGAGTTGAAACTAATAAGTAGTGATCATAGTTCTCGGCACGTCTAGTGTCCTTGACTTCCAGTGGCTGATTAAAGTAAAACTGGGCCGTTTGTCTTATACACGTGACATTTTTGATATTAATAACATTTCACGTTGAAAAACCGCCCGGAAGTACGAGCTTGCGTTTCACTTCCCATAATCCCGTTTTCTGATATATAGTTTTGCGAATACACGTATGGGTCAACCAACTTCAGAACTTCACTGTGTTATGTGTGGCTGAGCTTACGATTGCAAACTGGTATGCATCACGCGCATTGAAGCTGCAAGGATTCAAACAAAACTAGGAATAGTGTATGAGAACCCTTGGCGGTTGTTGAGAAACATTTGCTCGTCATCGGCTCACTTCAAATCGAAAACTTTTCACCTGGTGAATGGTCAGCGAACGGACTCTTCAGGTACAAATATATCTCTATTGTTTCGTTTCTAAAAAAACTCGATCGACAATGAGAAAATCTGTTGTTCCTAAAGGATACCACTTCGAATGGCTTCTTGTGAGCCCTGACATCTCCTGATGCGTTACAGTGGAGCGCCTAAAACATGTTTACTTTCTTGTTTCCTGCATACCAGTCACTGCGAATGTGTAGCTCACCAAACGCACAGTTGTGCTCCCGCATACAGCTATTATTGATCAGCTGTACTTGAGGCACTTCCTTGGAATTTGACCAAAACTCACGACGTGAACGACGACCATCCTCCAAGGATGCGATCAATCTGCTCCCCTTTACTCTGCTTCTGGGACTAAAAGGAATCATCAAGGTGGCAAGCTTAAGATAGCGTCACGTCGCCCAGAAAATGGCGGGCAATTGCTGCAGCTATGCGCTGAGTACAAACTATTCTTGGTCAGCACTAGTTTTAAGCATCGTGCACGTCATTGCTATACTTGCCGTCCGCCTTCTTCAAATCAGGGACGACCTCAGATAGACCACATAGCCGTTAGTTATAGGCGGCGGGGTTCCATTCAAGACTGTCGCTTCTATTGGAGCACGTACTTGGATTCAGATCATGCGTTGGCACGTTGTTGTTTTGTTCTCACTTTTGCTCGACAACAACCCCACCGACAGCAACGATTGGCTGTTGAGAAACTGCCCTTACCCTCAGTAAAGCACGAGTACCAAACCAGCCTAGAAAGCTGCCTTAGTAGTTCTCAGTCTGACGATCCTAATAGTTGCTAGACACAAATCTCGCAGGCCATTCGAGAAGCAGGTGATGTAGCATGTGGCACGAAGGTACGTGGATTGAAGGGACATCGGATCTCGGGGAAATCCCTCGAGATGTTAGAGGCCAGACGGAGAACCCTCCTAACAGTTCGTATAACAAAACCAAGAGAGATATCTGTAGGAAACCGAAACGTGGTCTAAAGGCCGATCGTGAGGTTTGGTTGGTGGAAAAAGCTAAGAAAATGGAGACTGCTTTTGGCTCAGGGAACACCGACAAACTCTTTAAGCTGATCCAAGCCACTGGTCTCAGGCGATCGCCTGTCAATGAAGCTATTAGCGAGACAGATGGCACACTCATCTATAATAAGTTCAGAAGTTTAGACCGGTGGGCGGAATATTTTGAGGGTCAGTTCAGCTGGCCTCTTGCTTCTACTGCGTTGGCGTCACAAACTTGTAACACCCTGGTCGATAGAGTTGCAACCACCCACTGAGACTGAGATCTGCAACTGAATTTCGGCTCTCAAACGTAATAGGGCTGCTGGCCCAGATGATCTCTTGCAGGCACTTTTCCAAAAAGATGGGGACGCCTTAGTAGAGGCATTTACTCAGTCGTTTCAACTTGTGTGGACGACGGAGACCATCATTCTGTGCTGGGGGCACGCAATACTACTTCTAATATTCTTTCGAAAACCATAAAGGAATTAGTTTGACCAGTTATTTCTATGGTTCTGACATTCATTATACTTCGTCGAATCACTGCGGTTTGGAGGTAAATGTTAGGGAAGAACAGGCAGGGTTTCGCCCTGGTCGGGGATGTGCAGATCACATTTTTACTCATTGTCAAATCCTCGAGCAGCGTCATGCGCACCGCCCACCAACAATCGTCACATTGCTCGACTACAAAGGTGGGTCCCATTCGATGGATAGATCTACACTATAAGAGTCGCCAAAACGCAGCGGTGTGCGGACAAAGAATATGAATATACCGTCGGCGCTTTATTCCCATATTTCAGCTCAGGTTAGATAGGATTTAGGCTGACAGTTTCAGCACCACGAGTGGCATACATCAAGGCTTTCCACTTTCACCATTTATGTTCAATTTCGTCGTTGACGAAATAATGGAGGATTGTCTTCGGCACTCACAAGATGCCGGCGTAGACCTCTTACCTGGTGAGAGATTGATTGATATTGATTAAGCTGACGACAAGGTGTTGGTGTTTGACAACTACCAAGAGGCACAAACAGCGTAGACACTGTTTCTTGTTCTGCTAAGTACTTCGGAATTTGGTTTGCAGCCTCAAAATACAAAGTGGTTCTGCAAGATTGCTGTGATTATCTTGATTCACTGTTAGCTAATGAAGCCATGAATGTTGTTGACCGGTCTGTATGCCTGGGAAGCTGCATCAGCGGCGGCAGTGACGGCGACGGAGATGCAGAGAATGAAGTAGAAATGAGTGTCTCTTAGGCTAAGTTGGTGTTCGCTAATCTGCGGCATCTCTGGCGACACAGAGGTATCCCTCTGAAGCTTTAGGGTCGCGTATATCAGACAACAGTGAGGGTGGTATTAGGTTGCGGCAGCGGAACGTGGCCATTCAGGGTAGAAGACGTGAGCCATCTACAGGTAGTTGAACGCCGATGTCTGCGTTCAGTCGCTCGAACTGGGTGACACCAGCGGTTAAGCAACGAGCAGGTCAGGAAGCGGGTGTTTGGCACTGATTATCAAACGTGTTCTTCTGTTCGCCCCTTATCGGTTCACCGATTAAATGGTAAGGTCATATACTAAGGATGCCACGTAGTCGCCCAGAATCGGTGGCTTGAGACACTAGATGTGATGGCAGTTGACCGATCTTAGTGGCGTGAATGTTGTCGTTGTTTGGTCGAGAGGACTGTCAAGCGAGTGCATTTAATGACGCGCGGCAGTGAATGCCGTAAGTATGCTGTCTTGTTGATGATGCCTTACTTTCACTTACAGCTCGGTTGTTGGTTTGCAAGGTGGAGGTACCTTGCTGTTGTATGTTTGAATATAGACGTAGTTAGTTTTCAGCGATCAGGTCTCTTCCCGTCCCCTTCTTTTTTCCTCCTCTCTTTTTATACATGGTTTGCTTTTCTTCTTCACGGTCGTATGGCAGTTAAGCATTAGTGTGAACTACTGATGTACTGATGTCTATGATGCTGATGATTTACTACGATCTTGCTTCGCCGTCGCATATGCTATCCCTCCTATCAATGTGACAGTATCGGAACTACCTGTGCATCGTAGTAGTTTAGTAAACCCCTCGAAAACTATCCTTAACACACTCTATTGTCGTGCGTAGATGCATAAGCTACCAATATAAAAAAATATGCCTATGGAACTGTGTTTAATCGGCTTGGCTAATCCGACTCCACTATGTTACTTACGTTACTTCAGTGCGTCCACGTGGCTCCGGACACTACGATTGCAGGTACACCAGCTCCAATCTGAATAGTAATAACAATCACAGAGACACCTGGTGCAAATACCCGGGGTCTTGTGTCTATGGGGGGTACGGTCTGTTCCACCTGTAAGCTTCTACCTTATATTCCATCTTTCAAAACAGCAAAAGTGGCTCCCGGCTTGTATAGTGTCCGGTCTAGATAGACTTAATGACCGTATTATTTTAGAGGGTGAATATTAAAAGTGTTTACATTTATCGGCAAGGGTTCTGGACAGCAATTTGGAAAGTGTAAGAAAACGCGTGTTTAATTGATGTGGAAAACCTGACTGGACGCAGCAGATATGTAGGTCTACGCAGTGTGACATTATAATTGTGCTGGTATTTTTCTGTGTGGGCAGAACTTTGGCCGTCCCCTTCATTCCGACCGTCGTCTTGAGATTCAGAATTCTTTCAGCGTCATGTGTTATGACGGAGTACGTATAAGAAACCATTTGATGTCACTGGACAAGTTTGCTATCAATGTAATGGAGGGACTTTTTCGAGGACCCACCGCTCTGGTGTGTCCTTGCGTTCTGCACTGGTTTCGTGATCCAACGAGAAACAACAATCAGAACAGCAAGAAGACAGACGTTGTGGGATGTTAACATTTCGATTTATCTCATCAGCCGCATACTAAAAACAAACAGAATATATAGCAAAGGTGCATGGCAACAATATTTAAAGGGGGCAAATTTTGGGTCAAAAGGCCGCTACCAAGTGAGGTGGACGGTGTGAACCATCAACTTTTGCGCACACAACACTGGCTTTGTTTGATGAGCACAGCTTTGTTGATGGCCAGAATTTTGGGGTTTGGATGCCGTGACAACACAGCGATTGACCTCGTTGGGTCGACGTTGTGACCTGTCTCCAGGATGTGCTCCATAAGTGATGACGCCGGGTTTCGCGTTCTATTTTCCTTTTGACTCTCCGTTCGCCCGGCAAACTAAATCAACCATTTTGGGAGATGTTTGGCCATGTGTTGACGCAAGCACCGGTCCGTTGTGCCGATATAACTGTCATTGCAACTGCAAGTGAACTGAAAAACGACATGTGAAACAGAATAGTTGGGTGTATCACGTCTGGCGTTTCCATAACCAACTCCCCGAGTTGATGATAAGAGGCACAGTCTAGCTGCAGGGTATGTTCGATTCACAGCTGACTGAAGCGGATGACGTACTGTGATGGACAAATAGTCTTCCCTGAACCGTAATCTTACGAACACCTATTTTCTTTGCCGTGTGGACTGCAGGTCTTTCCGGGAAATTCGAAGGATTATCCATCCTTTATCCAGTTCGTCAAGGTGTTAAGAAGATAAACATTGCGAGGTGCAATCGTTTCGTTTATTTTCATCACTCGACACTTCTCGAGACATGGCTTATGTGACTTATTTTACTACGTTCCATGTGATGCATGCGACACTGACGGTATTTAGTCGAATAGAAAATCGGCGTAATTTTAAATGGAAGGGCAATTGATGTAAGATCTTCATAACTATTTGGTGGATTTCCAGAAACGTCTACGCGTTGAAAAGCTTGAGGCGGTTCGTAGTTTGCTTGTATGTGTCGTCCGTTAGTTGTAATTAAAATCCGGGCACGTCAGGATGAGTGGGTGGCTCACCAGTGCGTTTTCTCATGAGTTTTTCGATTATCAGCATGTTAAATCGTTTGTTTGGATTAAAATCCCATTGTGATTTTTATGGTGATCAGAGTGCAGTTTGACGAGAGGTCAACGAAAGAGGATGGCAAATCAGTGCGTTCAGCTACGAGGTCACACAATGAAAACGATACATTGATGCCTTCAAACGGGACTTTTTTTATGCGGACGCAGTTTTTCTTCTCGCTGGCTCACCCGCTCATAAGTTGGACAGCACGTAATGGTCAAGCAACAACGTGTTCACGAGATATGAGCAGAGTGGTTAGCTGTCGCCCGCCTGGCTGGGGTCCTCATGTTCATTCTAATCCCTGGTTAGATGACTATCTGCCGCAATCAATGGCGTACCTTTCTTTCGTGACCTGTGCCAATCGGCGGTCTTTGTATGACCAGTTCTTCACACTGCACCCTAACAAGACAGTTGAAACGCTGCTGTTTAACGTAGCTGCAGAAATAACACCGTTATTCGACACTGCATATATTCCTCCTTCATATAGCTGAGGTTAAGGGAGTTTTGACGGGTCTGACTTGGAACTTGGTGCAGGATGTTAGAATCCGCGCTAATGAAACGTATTAGGCCTGATACACCATATTCAGGGCTCGAACCTTATAATCGGCTTTCAAATCGAGTGATTTGTTTTCCAGAAGGCACTGTCTAATGTTGCTATGCTCCATTCCGCTAACGGGTGCATCGTGTACGGCGTAGTTTCGTTATCGTTCAGCGATGGATGACTTGGTAGTGTGGTCTTTCGCTAACGATTTGAGAGTCTGAGGGGACGGGCTTAGACTATGACCCGTTTCTTGCTCGCATTTTGACGACATATTTCGATCGAAAATCTCGTCCTTCGGTCTCATGAAGTTTCTCGGTATTATGAAATAATTCAGTGACCATGTTTCATTCAACCACGCATTTGCCGTCTATAAGTCAAGTTTATTTAGTGAGAGCATCAACGTTATCTGAACCCCATATCGAGGATTTCGTAACGTGGTTAGTTAGTGTAAGGAACTAATGATTCCAAATTTTTGAGGGCGTTCCGCAGCTGAGATCGACAACAGAACGTTCGAGCTGGGAAACCTCGGTCGTTGTAAAACGAATGGCCGTGTATCAGGTGTTTCTCAAACGGAAACATGAAAACTAAAGGCCTCGACAATGGACATTATTCGTTTTATGGTTATAAAACAAAAGTCATAACAATAGAGTATGAAGATGCAGGGAAGTATGACACAAACAAGTAATGATTGTGTAAATGTCCATACCACAACTGTTATTTATGTGAATACTACCGTGTCACTCATGCTTACTTACGAAACAACTCAACTGCCTGATTTTGCGAATTATTTTCACTGTTCTACTAGTTTGTCTTTGGTACAGCATATGATTTGCTAGCAACCAATTGGTCAACTTACCACAGTGTGTGAGAGGTGTAATCAATCAGAACTGAAGCAGTTACTTCTCCTCCGTTACCTGAAGTTTAGAGCATTGAACTGCTACCTAAAATTAACAATTGCCTGCCCAGTTGAAAACCTCGTGATGACTCAGGTGTCTAGTTAGAAATACTTGATGAACATAGCGACATGCCACAGTCAATTGTGTGCTTGCATCCACACCATTTCCAGTCCTGCTTAACCTTCTTTTGCCTGTTTCCCCCCCGCTTTTTATTTCCCTAGGGTGCTCAATTTCACTGTTTGATGTGCCCGGTTACTATAACCATAATCCCATCTAGCCATCTAGCCCATAGTTGTTATGAATGAATTAATCGTAGGCTCTCTGACACTTATTTCGTTTGGCCAGGCTGTGCCGTCTCAGGTTTGTTGCACAAGCCCAACACCCATTAGTGGACTGACTCAACATTGACGAACTTTTAGCTTGCACAAAAACATGGATGAAGACAAATTGACTAAGGACATTTTAACGGAAATCTGCAAATAACATCCTAGACAGCAATACATCACTGGTTCATACTAACGCTTAAATGCCATACAACCGTGAAGAAGAATAAAAGCAAACCATGTATAGGGAAAGAGAAGGAAAAGAGAAGGGGACGGGAAGAGACCTGACCGCTAAAAACTAACTACGTCTATATTCAAACATACGACAGCAAGGTACCTACACCTTGCAAACAAACAATCTTCCATTATTTTGTCACCGACGAAATTGAACATAAATGGTGAAAGTGGAAGGCCTTGATGTATGCCACTTGTGGTGCTGAAACTGTCAGCCTAAATCCTATCTAACCTGAGCTGAAATATGGGAATAAAGCGCCGACGGTATATTCATATTCTTTGTCCGCACACCGCTGCGTTTTGGCGTTTCCATTGATGTCACTGATGTTTGTCCTGTTGTGTGCTAAACGTTGCCTACTTGCATACTAATTTCCCAGATCGTATTATTGATTCGCTTGTTTCATCCTTCGTTTAACCACATATTCTCGTGGTTCTAAGGTACCGCAATACGTCGTTTCCATTTTACCTTCTTTGTTCCATTGTCTCAGGCTTTTAAAACTGAACTGGAGCGTCAACAACGCGAAATAAACTCATTGAAGACGGAACTTCGACATTTCCACGAAGCCCAAGTTTTACAGAATGTACGTCTTAAAAACGTTTTTCGCACTTCGGTACGGTTTTCCTTTGAATGAATTTTAGCTGAGCAAAGTCCTATGTTTACGTGTCTTTTGTTTCTGTTTTTAATTTTCACAGGGCTTGACCAATGAAAACCAAATATTAGAAGGGAAATTAACCACCTCTGAAGCTCAACTACGTTTTGCTTTGGTATGTGAGTGCAATGTTGTGCCGACTATGTAACTTTACAGGATGAGGCGCAAAATCTGAGAGTACAGTTAGAGGCAACACATCTTGAAAACTCCACAGTTTTACCGCCGGTATCTGCGGAAACAAACACTCAGAAAATGATTGAGATGCTGCAGAGTGAAAACACACAACTCAAGGAAACAATTGCTGGCCTTCACATGGAGGCTGACGAACTACGCAACCAATTAGCCAATCGGTGTGCCATGTCTGCCGAAAGGTCTGCCCTTGATGAAGCGGTAAGACTATAACTCTCCTCAGAAGGCGTGAGGTTCGCTGGTTTGCTACATTTATTTGCGGTGAACGGAACAATTGTTATGCACTTCTGTTGAGCTGAGTTTTTTGTTTCACCTAATATTCGAAGGTTGATTCAGAAAGCCTGTTGCAAAGTGTAACTAACCCGGTTCCATTATCTGTTTCCGACACAGTGTGTTTTCATTCATTTTACTTCGTCGTTTGGTGCTGTATGTAAGGAGCAACCTCTGATCAAGGCTTCGCGACAATACCTATCACTTAAAGCTGTGAATTTACGTGTGTGAGGACGTTTGGGTTTGTTCGGATGCTATTGTACTGTGCTCGGCTGTTTCTGTCATGCGTATTTTTTGGTAGTGGTGAACTGATTCTCGATTCTACTGAGATATTATGTGTGTAGCTAATTATAAAGTTTCCTTCCTGCACGAACTTTGCCTTTAGACTCAGACTGGAAATTGCTGTTCTGGCTCCGTATATTTTGACTGTTACCCCATCAGTTACGTGAAATCCATCGGTTACATAACTATATCTGCGGTTGATCTCGCTTGAATCGATAGACGCGGGAACAAGCACCCCTTGGTCCCACACAATCGCTTTGCACTTTAATGTTAAGAATTCCCTCTTACTGGTACATACTGTTCTCAGATGTGAAAGTATCTGTTCAGAGACCGTAGCATTAGGACGAGGCTTTGTCTATGGAACCGTTCTAAGAGACCCCATGTGAACGTAATTGATGGAAAAGCTGTAGACAAAACGAAATCGCTCATCACCTCCAGTAGTGGAGTTTTTTTGCTGCCTTTCAAGTTGTCAATGGAATAAAAAGTGTTCCGGTTTTATGCCACTAAGCATCGGTTACCATATCAGTTGTTACATTCGGGTTAGCCGTCGTCAGGCTGCCAAGCTGTAAACAAAAACCTTGGGGCTGATAATTGGGATTGGAATCCGTGACATTGTTGTGTGTAATCCATGTCCCAACTACCCAACTAGTTTTCACTATCTGCAGGTGCATTTTTTCAGGTTGAAGAACTGTTGTCGGACACCGAGCCTCAACGTTCTCTGGAAGAACGTGATCTGTTCTCCGAACAAATTCGTAGTCTCGAGCGACGTTTAGGTGACATAGAATCACTAAGGGAATCGGAACGAGCTATGCTTACCGTAAGTCTTTGCTGTTAACTTAAACCTTATAGCCTATTTGCTCATTGTTTGCTTCTCGTGATGTCTCATCCTGCATCTTGTTGATGAATTACCTAGTTATATTCGGTGCTCACCTTTACAGAGATCTACTGGCGATTCCTAGCACTTTTGTGAATCAAAGGCTCTTTATTTCAACATCGTTTTTCATTTTCGCTGCCTTATACCGTTCTTTGTGCTGGTTCCGGCCTGGCTGTTTGCGTGACTGCAGTTTCCGGACTCAGATTCGGACTCGATGGTGACCAGGCGGATTAAGAAATCATCAGTTTAAACCTCGGCTATCTTGCTGGCTTCTAATCAAGCCCGAACCATCCAATGGGACTCATTCTGACAAACAGGTCGCTTTAGTAATGTCAGCCTTGGGACTACAAGGCATCTACAGGCATACCACAAACCAATTCTCTAACGGGCTGGATGTCATCAGGTTGTCCTGGCGATCAACTCGACGCAGAACCGCAAGTGTGTGATTGGTGTATTCAGTGTTGTCCCCACTGGACCACCTTGTGCTCATTAGTCCCCCGGCTTTGTGTACTATGGTGTTGTGTGTACTAGTTGAAAACTCAGCCAAACGTCTTCCTTGACTTTATCTTCGCGCTTATTCTATAAGTGTTTGCTGTTAAGGTACCAATCCAGTGTTCTAATCAAGGGCGAGCCTGTCAGTAATAGACACATTGCATTGAGCAAAATTGACGATGTCACTGGAAAGACGGAATGTCAACGTACGTGCTCATCATAAAAGCAGGAATATTCAGGCGTGCTTACACTGATGGGGGAATGTTACTTACTACAAACAGTTGTGTGATTGTTCTATTTCCATGTTAGTTTCTACTGGTTTTCAGGCTGAGCTGACCACTGTTAAAGACACATTGAACCAAACTGTTGCTGATTCTGTTCAATCGAGAAACGAAGCCAAACAGACTATATCTGCACTGCGAGCCCAGCTTGAGCGGCTAAACGCAGAAGGTCTGTCACAGTCGTCCGCCATTGCCGGTCTCAACGCGGAAGCTAATCAACTTCGAAAAGCCAACAGTATTGTCTCGAAAGACCTGTCCACCAGCGAAGAGCGCGCCCGGAAGCTGGTCGAAGAATTGACGGATTTGAAAAAAAAGTGTCAAACGGAGCGCGACCAGCACGCTGCTGATCGGGTGAGTGTCCCGTTAACAGCCTACTCGAATAATCATCTAACTGTTCTTACTGTACAACAATATGACGATCCTGTTGTATATTGAGTTCAGTGATCAGATTGACACCTTTGGAGCGAAGTCATCTGTTTTGATCAGCTGGGTCAGCAGTAGTTGGCGGCCAATGTGTCACTAGAGGGGAGACCTGAACATCGATCTTAGGAATTATTGGAATGCTTCTCCGTTAATGATCAGTTTGCGATCATGATCTTTGTGTCCTCTGGCTGGTAGAATTTTTATTAATCTATCTCTATGCTGTTCGATTTCTGAGTTCCCAACCAATCGATGGGTGTCCACCATTTTCACTTATCGCCTAGACCAGTGATTAGTTCGCCCTTAGTAATAATAATAATAATAATAATAGTGATTTTCAAGTTGACCATCACTCACATTTGATCGCAGCCTTCGCATTCTGATAGACTTTCCAGCCAGCCTCTTTCTAAAAGAAGCACTGGACTCGAGTTTCGCTCTCATTAGAGCTCATCAGTAGTGCATATCCTTTGCCACGACCGGGATTTGAACCGTGTTAGCCACTGCGCCATTGACCTCACACTAACCACGACCGAATTATCAAATCTGAACGCTCAACCACTCTGGCTTGTGAGCAATGATAAGGTTGCCCGATCGTCTTGAGAGGAGACACAGTTACTGTCTGTTAACTCCAATCGATAACCCCGCGATTAGGACTTCCGAGACAGGTCTAGATCACTGAACTCATTAAACCTGCAAGGCGATATATTTTAGATTACTGATGAGTAGTCGGGGATCAAATGTGAGTGATGGTCAACTTGAAAATAAACCAACTCCCCGGCTACTCATCAGCAATAATAGTAATATTAATACTAATACGAGCTATGTGAAGGAGGCAATTAGTGTACATGATTCCTACCACTACAGTCATATCATTGACGAAGTTACACTGGTCTCAAATGTGATGAGCTGCCATCATTTACGTCATTTAACGTCTTACTTTGGCAATACACAAATCCGAGCCGTGCCCTTTTCCTGTTTACTCTTAATCTGTTTAATTCTTGCGAATTAGTCCACCATCGTCGATGTGAACCAGTGATGCCAAGTTGTTCTACAGCCGGGTAAAGATGAAAAAATACGAATGTGGGCACAGAAGAAGAGTGAATGGAACCTACTGTCCGAAACCCCTTTACGCATTAACTCAAACAGTCAACATCTGGCGCGTAATTAACCGAGTTATATGCAAGTGTAGGACATCTGCAATACTAACTTGCGCCTTCTCGTGGACTTTTCGGTCGGCCTCTCTCGAGAAAGAGCACTATACGCAAGTTTCGCTGTTGTTAACATTAGTCAGTAGTGCACAGCTTTATCAATGCGGGGATTTGACCTCCGGCTATGCTTTCATATGACAACCATTTCGATCGCTATACTGTTGCGCTCTCGTTGTGCGTAATCAAATGGTTATATGCAAATGCTTGCCACATTTGCTTTTGAGTAATACTTAGATTGTCTGGTCACCTCGAGTTGAGGCGCTACTTGTCCTCTTAACCCCAATCGATGAAACCACGCTTAGGACTTTTCGTCAAATTGAACTTTCGGAGCTCGGCAGCTCATCGAGCGAACCTAAGAGAACATTTACTTCGCCTCTTCTCGAGGCGACCAGACAGTTTGAGTATTAGTTATAAACGAACGTGGTTGAACGCTCGTGCATGGTCATTTCCAAAGTGAGGTCACCAACGCAGTGGTCAACGCGTTTGCTGATGAAAGCGTGGCTGGAGTTCAACTCCCCGAAGTGGCAAAGGTGTGCACTGTTGTCGTGCTCTTAGAAGGGGCAAAGCTCGAGTTTGATGCCTCTTTTAGTAATCGGTTGGGTTAAAAGAACGGCAATGCGAAAGTTGCCACCGCTTGTGAGTAATGATCAGTCTGTATTAACTTACTGCCTTGCTGTTACTTATGAACCGAAAGTTAATTTTCCGATGGGTTTCACTACTCTTTTATTCTACTTATCACAACTTCAAAGATTTCTGTCAAATAAAGACAAACTTCGCGTGATATGCCCACCTAGGGTGCCAGACAGGTAGTTGGTTTAATCACTCTTTCGTGAGAGTTGCGAAGATTACTCTCCATCGTCTCAAAGCATACCTTCCGCGGACTACACAGAGACGATATTCAGCTATCGCTATTTTGGTCTACAATTAATTTATTTCACAATACGCGACGTATGTCCCGTCTACCTTCGTGTGGAGCACAGTGTTCCTCAGCAGTAAGGCTGATTGCTCCTTTCATTGCACCAGACAGTTCTGACCACAGTGTTTCGTGCACTGTCGCGTGTTGGTATCGGTGTGGTCGGCTAATCCAGCCCTGTTCCGTCTAGATAATGTTGTTCGGCGCCGTCTAGTGTGTCCGTTGTTCATAGACATGGTCCAGTCAAAACACAGCCGGGCAAGCCGACGAAGGCAGTGACAACATTTGGAATCCACAGAGGTAGGTCTTTCGCCTACCGTTGGTGGAGATTTCTTTCAGCCTCACCATGCTGTCAACGAGAAATATGTCGTGTGGTGCACGCCTTGTATCTCAGGCTCACTTGCGCACAGTTATGTTGGCAGTGAGCTGACCAGATCATCTTGCTGACGAAGTTCAATGGATTTACTTCTGACGAGTAACACCAGGTTGTCTTGATGGTTATTTGTAACAGTACGTCATATGGACCACTTTCTGCCGTTGAAAATGTTGGCTATCTGTCAAGCGTGTATATTGCTTTGTCTGTATGTTAAGCTAAACCACTGTTGTAGCAACTATTAGCCGCATTTTGCATCCTGCTTCCTCAGTATCAAAGTAGCAGGATATCCACAACCTCACTATGAGTTGTAAACACTCCAACACTTTGGCCACCTATTTTTATGGTTTGCCCCTCTCGAAACTCTGATAGCTTGCAGTTCAGTTTGCTGCGTGAGACGATGTGCCCTTATAGCCATCTCACTGATTTGGAGTTTCCCCTTGATTATGGTACTGACGATTAGCGGATCTTAACATAGAATGGTGCATGTTGAATAATACAATTTTGAGGACAACGTGGTCAAAGATACTCTTTGTAATGAAACGATGAGCGGAAGTCAATGCAGGCTCAGGTGTAAGCGGTGGGAATCTCTTTTCAACTCAGTGTGACTCATTGGGAGGTTACCCGCTAGAAGAAGGTAAGAATGCCTATGTGCATGTGCACGAGTTCAAAGGGCTGATCGGCGGAGGGTGCAATGGTTTCAGTAGAATTGTTCATGAACTTCGAAATTTGTAGTTTTCAAAGCTTAGTTGAAAATTCACAGTAGCTCACCTGTAATGTATTCTCATTTGTGTGTTGTGTGTCTGTATAGCAAGTGGACGTGACATGTGCGAGACTCACAGACAGTGACCATTCAAGTTTCCTAGAATTTCGTTCCAATCGTTTAAGCCTCCAGTTTGTTCGTTTATGCAGATATTACCGATTGACACTATCTCAGATGGAATGATGATTAGGTTGAAGACATGCATAATTTTCAGTAGAGCAATAACCCATCAATCTGTTTTTGTCCTACGTTAGCTAACAGATAATCGATACTCGGAAACCTCATATTGTACACTGGTTCGTAATTTCCACCCTCGTGTTAAATAGATTAACTGATATGCATCTGAGAGTTGGCAGGACAGTTATTGTATCGGTCACATCGTCTGGGTGCTGCTCACGTAGGATTATGTCCACTTGTTAGGATGTAGTGGTCCAGTTGTGAGTGCTGCCGTTTGAATACTCATCGTCACCGACTGGCAAACGTGAGTACCGGAATTCAGCTCGCAATTTGGTCGAATAAATACGCTACCGACAACCCCTTAACGTGAATTAATGTTTTGTGCTCCGCTTCGAAATGATTGACAAAATTCCGTATAAGTGTAAAAGTTTGTTGTTAACGTGTTTAGCACTTTGGTGTTGAGCATCTGAGTTTAGGTCAGTGTTTTTATGTATTGAGCCTCATTTCCTCCCTTTTGTGTTCAAACTTTTCACACTTTTTCCCATTCTTTCACGATTCTTTGACGGCCGAGAGTCTGTGCCAACCATTGGTGTGCTGTTACTAATGCTTAGAGATATGATCAAATACGAGTGATGTTCAACCTTAAACATACTGGGTTCTCGGCCGTTATAATGCCATCTCCGACTTTCTGCACCGTTTTTGCTTAAACATACCATTTTCTCGTTACGTCCTTTCTCGTCACATCACGCCCGTTATTCATATTTTGGTAGTTGGATGTGCACAAAAATTTCGTTGCTTCAGATTGTATGCCAAACTCTACTGCATACGTCAAAAACAGACGTCTTAGACCGTTGTTGGATTTTTCGAGAGCATGATGCACAAGTTAAAAGCTGAGATTACCCACTTCATTATGCCACCAAGCATAAGTAGCCGGTGTTACTAGACAATATTTTCGCGAGACTCTGTCGTGCACAGCATCCTGATTACAGTCACTGGTTGCTAACATTAGTCACTCTTCCATAAGTTAATACGAATGGATTCAACGGCTGAGTGACTTATCTGATCAACGCCATGCAATTGAGGGGATGGAACAACATGGGCTTATAGGCAATCAATAAGTGCCGATGTCAAACAGATTGTTTTTGTTCCGATTCCGAGGCGAGTTTCCTTGAAGATTTTTAAGCTGTTGAATGTGCTTAGAATCGACACGTGGAATCTTATGAACCCGGCTGACTTTATTGAGATGGAAGCTGAAGGTGGGACGAAGCAGTAGTTGTGCAACATGAACTTTATAAGTTACACAACGGCCGACGATGTCGTCGCCACTAGGCACTTGAAAAACTCTTAACTCCGTAAGACTGATTAAAAAGGCGACAGAAATCTTGCACTTTATCAAATGTTTCCACTCAAACACCTCACGAACTGGTGGTAACGCTGTCGCATTCCTCAAGGTAATGTGTTCATTTTTTTCGGCCAAATCAGAAGCAGGTTACGTTTTGTAAGTGGCCATGAAAACGTAAATATAGCTGGACTTGCATCTTTTTGTCCGATTAGTGGAGGGTACAAATATTGCTTTCTAGAAACCTGTGAGGCAACAGTACTTCTTTTGCGAGTGGTTTTCACGTGATCCTGTACGGAATTTGAACTCGTTATAATGTCACTGCCGCATGAAATCACTGTTTTTTTTGAAGAAAAGTGACATTGTGATCAGAAAACCTCTATATGCACATAAAGTCTTGTGATTACTCTTCTGATTTGTAGCCAGGTGGCTAGTGATCTCTGCATACATCATGATGACCGAACTCATCCTCTTATTTCCGTTGGTTCTTTTTTATGGAGATACGAACGCATCCAGTATGCTTCTGTTTCGCTATGGGTTGCGACAATGAAGACCTCGCTGTGTTCCAAATGATCCTCTCAATATGTTCCTGATTATTAAATCAATGTAGTGAATTTTGTGGACCAGTATCGTTTGACGAATCAAAGGGAGTAAGAGAAATTTTCAACTGTTTGAAACTGGACCATACCGGAAATGATGTGTTGTAAACCCTCGACTGAATGCGCTGGTTTGTCCACGATTTAATAATGCGATTGATAGAAATCGGACTTTCCTCCTCGTAATAACTAACCCGGAAAATTTCGGTCCGGAAAATAACGCGGCGGTTTCCGTTAGTTGCGTCCAAGACAAACCAAAAGACGGGTACTAAGAGCAACCTTGTGTGCGGCAAGGAAAAAATTACACGATATTTACAGTGTAGATAGTAACTTGGCAACATTCTTGAGCCAGAAAATCGAGGGACAGACATCAAAAAAGTAGTTAAGGTCAGTAAACCACCAATGAACATAGCCAAACAGGTAAAATAGCGAAGGTTACCCGTCGACTGTTCACGACATTTCCGCTTATTCTGATTGAATAGGATTGTTTTCTCGAGGAAGTCGGCAGTTTTGAACGAAAAAATAGATTCCTCTAACAAGATGGTTAGTTTACTGATGAGTAGTCGGGGATTTGGTTTATTTTCAAGTTGACCATCACTCACATTTGATCGCAGCGTTCGCATTCCTCACAAGCGAGAGTGGTTGAGCGTTCAGATTTGATGATTCGGTCTTGCCTAATGTGAGGTCAATGGCGCAGTGGTTAACACGGTTGCCTCATGATTGGAATGTCCGGAGTTCAAATCCCGGCCGTGGCAAGAATATACACTACTGACGAGCTCTAATGAGAGCGAAACTCGAGTCTAGTGCTTCTTTTCGAAAGAGGCTGGCTGGAAAGTCTATCTGAATGCGAACGCTGCGATCAAATGTGAGTGATGGTCAACTTGAAAAAAAAGAAGATGGTTAGTGTTAAGTTGTTATGCACTTTCAAAATTTAGTTTACTTAGTGGTCTTATACCATTTGTTCGCGAAGGTCGCGCAACCGTGTACTCTTCTGGGAAGTGTCTACTATGGTTGGAGCAACGTAATACTCGGCACTTGTGATAGACGTTACATTCTAACGTTTGGTTAATGCAGTGCTGTATTCTGATCAGTGGTCGTTGTTTTCGAGTTTACAAACTAAAGGGTCTGTTTGGAAGATGAGCAAAAGATGTCAACTTTCATCTCCGAATCTCATAGTCTAGTGGAGCCAACAATCCGTTTTCGTTCAGGATGTCATTTGTGTTAAGAAGTTACTTTCCTGGATTTGGCCATACTTCAGCTAATAAGAAGTACTATCATATGAAGCAGCGCATCTGCTATCGTTGTGCAGAATAAGCGAAGGAATGTCATTATACGGTAGTCACATACCAGACGCTTTACGACCTCCTGGAAAACATCAGTAAAGACTCCATCTCGATCTGTGTGCTCATTTAATCTAAATCTAATCTCACTTGTTTAAGACTGGTTGAGACGTAGTTATTGGGCGTTTTAGGATTTGAAGCATTGGCCAGACCATTTGGACTGGAAGATCACGTGCCCACATAATTAGTCCCATTACTAGATTGAGCAAGAATTCGAGACATTGTGTACAGACAGTTGTGATACTTCGCGATATTCAAACTTTAAAGTCCGAATGTGCTTTTTGGTGCAGCATATTTTACATCGTTTGGATGTTGGTGCATTTTTGTAAAACAATATTCCTATTGTCACTGGTTCGTTTATCGTGTTTTTTTATACACTTTTGCCTTCAGTACAACGGCTAATTGTCAGATGAGAAGATTTCACTTATAAATCAACAATTGTTACACGTTTTCTATATTCCTTCAACCGTAGGAACAATTCGCACAATCGCTTAGCACTTTGCAACGAGAGTGTGATAGCTTGCGAGCTAAGTGTTCCGAACTTACCACGCAGTGTGAGCAACATTTGCACAAGCTCAACACGGTCGAAACCGAATGGGAACGGTCCCGTACTTGCTCTGAGCAGCAGGTAGAAGAGGTTCGAGGTGAGTGTCTCTCGCTCTCATGTTTGCATGCTTTTACGGTTCTGTAACTACTCACGACGTTACGTGTGTTACACCTGTTTTTTATATGCATGTGTGTGAACGTTTTTTATGTTACAACTTTCATTGTGAGTCTTAAAATTACAGTTCTCCCAGCTTGATTCATTCTCATTTCTGTTTACAGTCCAATGCAAGACGATAAACAGGTTGGCGTGTTGCAGTAGGTTTTACAACTAATCATTTCAATCGAAGATGCACCTACCGATCGACTGTGATTCTTAATCTTGACTTGTTCTACTGTAGTAAACGTATTGATTAGTAAAACGGGTGGTGACTGTCCTGCGTCAGCGACAACCATGGTTTGATTAGTTGGGCATTTTGCGTTCTTGTGTTTATCGTACCAACACGGCAACAGTCACTCTCCGTGCTAATGCGGACAGGTCTGGATTTAGCTTTGGCGTGGTACTAGGTCTAGTGATGTGACAGAGGTGTTCATTTCTTATCTGAAATCAATCGTATCGTACTGTCCTTATAATCAACGCCACGGTTGGTTAGCCAGTTCAGTTTGTGTTCGGAGTTCTGGTTTTGAAGCGAACATTCGAAACACTGAGTTCCCCCGATCCAGTTCAACAATAAGATGTTAACTGTTCGTTTACTCTCTTCAGTCACGAAACTAAAACATTCGAATACATAGGACATGCGGATAGCAACAACTATAGAAACATTCAGCAACTGGGTTTACATGAAACAAGGCACACAAACTGCATGAATCAATGTTTTATGCGCACATCGGGCTGGACAGCGAGTATCGATCAACATTCCCCCAGAGAAACCAATCAATCTACGAAAGATTATATGTGATAGCTAGATTACACCAGAGGACGTTTCGGTATGTCACGCTTATGAACAGGCTGAGCACCGTCTGACTCATATGTGCTTTAACTGCTAATACATGCAACCTGTTTGCCCAGGAACGGATGATAGCCCCTGTTCCATGTAATTCTAATCGTAGACTGTTGCTATTGTTGTTGTTATCAGCATGTCCTGTACATTCTAATCTTCTACGTTCGTGAGAGTAAAAGTGTACATTATTGCTTCATAGAAGCTGAAATGTCAGAATAATCAACATAACATTTTTGCCCCTTTTTGTTATAAATATTTGACTGTGCTGACGAACTCTCCGAAATTTCGTTGGTAGATGTTCGGAAATTTGGATTATTTCAAGTTGAACACCAATCACACTGTGTTGCAGGCTTCCCACTGAGGCTGGCCCACTACGAAGGGAAGCACCAGACTCGAGTTTCGCTTTTATAAGAACTAATTAGTAGTGCATATCCCCATCCGAGTCAGGCTTTACAATTGAGTCGTCGTTTTTAAAATAACGCAATTCTCCAAACTTCTTCCAATGATTTGAACCATGCTCATTTGGTTCACTGAAGGCACCCTAACTGAGAAATTATTATCACGCGGTTTTTCCACTGGACTGTGCATTGCGGTTCTGTCTACTTTCCTCTCGAAATCGTCGGGCCTCCTGGACGCTATACACCGAAAGATTTGGTTGAGCCTTTGGCTTATTCAGTTATGCCTGTTGTGGAGTTACTGGTGTCGTGGTTAACACACTAGTCTTGCAAACGGGAACCGGAGTGCAAATCCTTGTCCGGACAAGAATCTGCGATTCTGGCGAGCTCATAAAAACAAAACTCGTGTTTACTGCTTTCGTTCGAGATGGGCTAGCGGAGAAACCTTTCTGTTCTTCACTCTCTGTAGCCTTATGGAGGGGGAAAGAAAGGTTGACGATCAAAACGTTCATGCCCTGTTTAGCTTTGGGTCGTGGTAGAAATATTGATAGAACTATCAGAAGCGATCTTCATTAACATGATCGAAATTGCAGGGCAAACACTCAATCCTGAATGTGAGATTGTCGTAATAGAAAAAAACAGGATGAGACTAGAAAGCTGAGTATTAGCCATTGATTTTACTAAAGAGTTAGGGCCTAAAAAGCGGTTAATATCCTCATTGTACGAAAGGATGAAACGTTTTCCATCTTGTCTATGGCTAAACATGGTAAATTTTCTGAAACCCTATGAACCACCTGACTTCTCGTACAAGAGTTTTGCTGTCAAGACATGGTTACCAAATGCTTTTTCTTTCAACAACAACGGCTGTCCAGAATTACACAGTAATATTGTGCATTAAAATCCGGGACAGTATTCGTCCGGTTAGTGATAATGGTAGCAACAGTTTAAAACAGGGTAGTACAAATCCCCCTTCGAAGCGAAAAGTCTTTGTCACTGGGATCCCATTGACTTTGTTGTTAAACGACCGCTCATATGGCAGGAGTGCTGTGCCGCCATTGTAGGGGTACACTGGTGATGATGATCTGTTCCGGTGAATTCAGAGCTCTGAAAAATGACGGTAACCTTTTGACAAAACGAATAACGTGAGGCAAATCGTGTGCACACAGGAGGTGACACTCAACTCATTTAGAATGCAATACTATGGAGCTGTTTTGCACGTAATTAGAAGAACAAGGATTGCTATGGTTAATGTTAAAAACGGAACAGAACATCTTGACAAATGCGTTACTGAGATTCTATTGATTTCATCTTCCCTTTCTCTTCAGCCCAACTTTCGGTTTCCAGAAAAGAAGCAGATTCGCTAATGGAAAGGTCAGTCAGCATTTCTTTTTGGTACGTTACAAACCGGGTTCTTCGTCGTGTGTGTTTGTGAGTGGGCGGCTATTTGTGTTGGTGCATATTGTTATCGACCTTATGGAACTATCTGGCCTGTTAACCTCGGTGATGCTCTTCATTGCTAGCTGAAAACACTTGGGTTCGACATACATTTGTCGCGTTTCTCGGCGTTCTTCTGTTCATCTTACGGCTACACCGCCTTTTTCAGAACTTTCTCTACTGCGTATTCATTAGTACTCAGGATGGCTAGGTCGAGTATTTGTTTATGATGCTACCTCGACCATAATTCAGCCAATTTTGACCATTTAGATCGTACTGTATCCATTGTACAATGCCAAGTTCGACCTTTTTTGCTCTATATTTATTTCCGGGCGATAGATTGGACCAGTTCGATCGATCGATCAAGCAACTGTTTGATGTTACCACGAGACTTTGGTGGACTCAATCTTATTTAATTATTTTGATGAAAATTAGTTGTACCCTTCACTCTAGTGGCTAGACTTACTATCACTGGAGGTGTGGGTTCGTGAAATGATTTGCGGACTCCTTGCGCGCAAACCACAAACGCTTTATTTTCACTCTAATTGCCGCATATTGAACTTAGGCACACGCCCTCTGAGCATCTCGGCAACCGCGTGACGTATGTGACTTCGGTTTTTACTTAAACGCAAACCTAGTTGTTGTCGACTAAACCTAAGCAACAGAGCCACATGCAGTGACCTAACTAGCGGACTTAGCCGGCTTCCGTTTATGCACTTACCTTGTATTCAGCAAAGTGTGTTATGCCTAAGAGCAATCCGTAGTCATCTGTTAATGACTGAATAGTTCGCCCTTAAGTTGTAATGTATGTACTTCTCCGCTTACGTAGTACTCTCTTTTCATGGTGGACGCTTTCGGTCGGTGAGAGACATTATTTTCCCCTATGAGGATTTTCTTTGCGTTGACCTGAGGCTAGTAACTAAGTAGCTGTAATCCTTGTTACCCATTTTCTATATGTAGCACGTGACCTGAATTGCAACCGGCTGTATTGGGAGAATCCTTTGTGTGTTGATAGTGAGTCCTCTACAACGATTAATTGTACATGAGCTTCCGCTGGGTTCGACTTTGCGAAACGTCTTACGCCGTTCAATTTCTGGAACACATTCTTCCAGTACTGCTAAATGATATTAGTGCACTTAGTCATCATTGTCCCGCACAAAAGCTGGCACAAAGTCACGCGGTCCCACACGCTTTTTCCACCGGTGTCAGCCACGCTGATTACCGGACAGATTAAGTGATACCTGTTTCTCGAAACCGACTCACTTTGCAATCAGCAACGGAGAGCACATCGTTTAACGCCCGAGTCGGGATGTAGGTTATGCTTCTTAATGTAGTACCAAATTAGCTTTAATCTGTAGGCAGTATACTAAATCACTCGCAAACACCTGTGCATACTAAGTCTTCACTTCCACGATCGGTTGCTAGTGTACTTCCTAGGGAAAGCTGCGCTCGATTGTGTTCACAGCTATGTCGGATTGCGGACGATGTTGATTTGCTTTCTCTAGGAGCTGCAGCTTTCCTATCCATTCCATTCCAGAATTATCCAGTTTGGGGCACTCCACAAGACAGTAGGTCCCTTTTGTTCAAACGTTACCCTACGTGATTGCTTGTAGAATGCCACCAGAAACATTTCCAGCGATAACTTGTTTTTGTCATTTTTGATTTTCCGACCGATCTACGAGTGCAATACGAAATCACCATTTGGTACAGCGTTCAACGGAAGTCAAATACGGACACCATTGATATCAGCGACTTTTTGCCTGATTGTCTGTGACCTCCCTGGACTGGTATCCCCTAGTTCTCTGTTCAGCACCAGACTGTTCACACGTTGGTTTATACTGTCTTTGTTTTCGACAGCGATCGTTACGTCCTTTTTGGTCATGTTTATTCCAGTTGTGCTTCTTTTGGAGACAATACGGGAAGCAGAGTCAGCAAGTTGTATATGATCTTGTGCAGCTACTCCGGTCACAGTTGTTTTGTTTCCCGTTTGGCTAATCGGGGGAACCGCGTGTATGAAACCATAAAAAGGTTACGTGATGTCTGTTCCACCATGATCGTGTCGTGTGTGAGATTAACACTGTTCTGAATGCTTGGAGAGTTAGTTTTGGATTCTGCTAGACTCTGGTCAACGTGTATCCTGAACATTTGCATCCTGAGGTGGCTTGAGCTCACAGACAAAGATTAACCGTTCGAACTGATCATCGGTTTTGTTAAGGGAATTGAAGTGTTCACATTCCCGATCCGCATTTCCTCTGTAGGTTATGAAGTTGTCGGCACCATTAATCGCCCATTTTAAACATTGGCATCGAAAATTGGGTAATGAGGTCCGCTTGTTAAACATGCTGATGATCAGGACATGGGGATGTTTTTTTGCTGCATGTCTTCCTACTGTTTCTATTGTTGCAGCTGTAATCAGCGAAGTTGTTCAAATATTATGATCCTCATGGGTTCACTTTGTTGCAAGCGTGTTATCTCATGTTCACGCCAGCTCCTTTTCAGTCGTGACGGCAAGAAAGACTTGACGGCGGGTTTTGTCGACGAGCCAAACCGATGGAAAAATGGGTTAAATTCGACATCTATTTTGTGGGTCAGTGGTTATAAAACGTAACGACGCGGGGCGCCATTTTGGGCAATTCCGAATACTGGAAACGAAATTCTTTTCCAGATTGTAAATGGCCGGCAGGAACGCATAAAAAGTGGTGTTGTTCGGGAACTGGACGTTCAGAGCGTTGAGAAGTGGAGTTGTGTGGTATGTACGTGAAAACCCCGTAGTTACTACGATGCGGAGAAAGTATTGTTTTACGACGAGATCACACACCATGTAACTGTTATCCCCAACACCATATCAGAAGAAGATAATTTACTTGTTATTAATCCATCGGTTCTGCCTGGTTGATTGCCTGAGTCGGTGATTGGAGACGTTAGGTGAGCTGATGGCTAATAGGATTCAGTGACGTAGACGTTGTCGTTTGTTTGAGTTGTCTGTGAAGTGAGTGTATTCAATGACGCGGAGCAGTGAAAGCCATGAAGTAGCTGTCTTACTGATGACGCCTTACTTTCACTTACAGCTCGTTTGTTTGTTTATAATTTGTGGCTACGTCGATGTTGAATGTTTAAACACAGAATTAGGTGTTTTAGTAGTTGGGTCATTTCCCTGTCTCTTCTGGTTTTTCCTCCTGGTCAGAGTTTGCCTTTCATTCCTGGTTGTGTGGCAGCTAAGCGTCAATGAGAACCACTGGTGTATTGTTGCCTATGATGATGACGATGTTTCTAGGTTTGGCGTCAATTCCAACGGTTGGTAGTGAACCACAGAAATTAAGTGATTTTTCTCAGTTGGACGTCTCTCAGTTTCAGCTGTTGTTTTACTGACAGGTCTCCATCGGAGACAAGTAGATTTTGGATTCAAAGAGGAGAGACTCGTGGCAATATGTAGAGCATCACCCTAATCGTACGCGTAGTGACCGCATTTTTACCCCACCACTTGTCTCGGGGCATCGACTACTATGAACAGGCAACAGTCGTGGCCTTTTTAAACGATGTGGTTATTCGCAATGTTCCGTGAGGCCGTCTCTTCTATAACAGCTTCACGGAGAAAGCCATGAATTTGCTGGTGTCGTTACGTGTTTACCCCATGAGCGGGATAAAAACCCTTGGACGGCTCTATACTGTGATGTTCCCTGGGATATCCGATCTCTCCCTCCGTTTCCAAGTGTTCACTCGACAATATTCTGCAGAGTACCTCAGCAAAATTCGTTCTCACCGGCGCAACAGAGCAGTGAGCGCGGATAAAGCATAACGTTGAAGTTTCGTCTCAGTGATGAGACCTACACTGTCTGTCCTCCTAATCGAGTCAGCTCAGTGAATACAGCTTTTGCTGTACTGAGACGCGGATGCGCTCACCAACTTGAAGATTTATTCTCTGGCTATGTAACTTCCCTCAACTACATTGCCCTATTGTGTTCCGCCTATCATGAACCACTGCCGTTACATTACTGTTGTTTGGACTGAGACAGCCTGCCTGTCTGGGTCTAGGCTAATTGGCCATGTGAATCCAGGATGCCTTCTTAGATCCGTTTGTTGTGTTACGAATCATGTAATTATCATTAAGAGCCGAAGTATTGTTTTGACAACCGATTGCAACTCTAGAAACGTTGTTGTAGCACGTGTCATTCAGTTAACGTGGACGCGCATTACCGTTGTATATTTTGATTTTGCGAACATGATCTCGTCGTGCACCGTCGTGGTCGAACAACATCGCGTGTCACATGAAGGGCATCTCATCCGATCGAGTTCTCGAATTCCTGCCGCAATTTGAAACCATAATGCATGGGTCATTACTTTATAAAGCAACCTCATCTAGGGTTAGAGCCAGGTGTAAAATGTCCGACAGGCGCTGATCATCAACGCTAAGTTTGTTCTTAGTGGCCTATTATTGTACTTCCGGTGAAGCCAACCTCCCTGTTAGCCGGTGCTTCAACTTATACATTTGACCCGGTTTTGTAATGGAATTGATGGATCGTTTTATCCACGAAGAGTGTCTTGTCAACCGAAAATAGCTGCGTCCTTGTAACAGATGTGACTAGTTGGTTTGAGACCAGTCGGCCAGAACGCGCGGTTCCTTTCTGAATACTTTGTACAACAGACCATGTTATATGCTTTTTATATTTTATCGTAAGCAGAGGACCGTACTTATATTCTACATGAACTCGAAAGAAACAATCTGGCGGTTTTAGAGATCATTCGGTGGAATCCCCTTTACTAATCCTTTCACGGGAAAATTTGTGTGTGGTCACTGTTTAATATATATGGTAAATTGAGGGCTGACGGTGTTTACCTGGAAATGTTATCTTTCTTCGGGTTTGATGTTCTCAATATGTTCAGAGACCAGCAAATGCAACACACAAATAAGCTCCGCTGTTGTCGTTGTCTTGGGAGAAGTGGGGTTCAACTATGCCAGTTTCCTTCATCCCAGTAAATTTGGTTTTTTAAATTGGCACTTCCGTGAAGGCGATATATTTTGGAAGATGATGACGAGATTCCGTTTTTTAGAACGCATATACCTGTAGTTTGCCCAACACTCGCAGGATGAATCTCGTGGGTTATTTCTAATTTACGCCTGCTAGTTGATGTTAGGTTCAATCCTAATCCGTTTTGGTCTTTTGCTCTTTGGGTTCGATTTCGCTCGTCCACAATCAGTTTTCCGTCTGCACATCGCATATCCAGATCGTCTGTTAAGGTGGATGTACTTTGACTCCGTCACAGGAAGCAGTCGAGTACAAACCAGCGGCGTAAATCCATAGAGGAGTTCATTGCCTTCTGAGTACCATCTATCATTTCACCATCGGGCTTGTTCGTCCAAAGCAAGTGTGCCAGCATAGAGAATCTATTGTTCCACACTGCTTGGACACTCTCCACACGAATGACCGGAAATTGGCACAAGAGAGACTATAATTCGATTTGAATACAACAGTTAGAGCACAAAAAGTGGTAGATGTGAGCATTTCGTATTGACTCATCAGTATCACGCTATCGATCTATCTTATGCGTTCGGAGTCCTGTTGCGTCATTCTAATCCAATATTCTTACGGCTTGCAATCAGTTGACCCACGTCAGTTCTGTGTTCGGAATCAGCTATTCGTGAACCTGACCCTTCCCTAAACTTAGTGACTTGTCTTGACCCACTGATCGAGCATCCACGAACCATCCATGTCATTATAAATCTAGTACTGGTGAGTCAATACGAAATACACGCAACTACCACTTCTCGTATTCTAGCTGCCTTGTTCGAACTTTCCGAGAGAACCAATTGTTTTAAATCATTTGATGTATTCATAAATCCTGACGTTGACCGTTACCGAAAAAGAGTCCATAGCATTGGAATAGCAGGTAGACTTCTGTCCTTAAAAAACAACGAAGTGGGTCACTTTTTTTCACTTCCTCTATTCTCCATGGTGATATGCTCTAAGCCACCGGAACTAAGATCAGTAGGACAATCGTAATCTTTTTCATCAGGCAATGTAGCATTTATAAACGAAGCTATTACTTTTTATTCAAGAAAGCTTGACGGATTAATGTATTCCCAATTGAAAACAGATGCAATCCGTTCTTTTTTTACGTAAGGCTAATTACCTAGCACCTGTTATCAGGTGGCTGATTTAAGGAACCATACAGTAGTAAGAACTGCATCAAAATCACGTCGAAATACTATGAGATATGCTCGGTTATTTACGCCGATGGAAAAATAATGCGATTAGCTCGCATAGATCGAGCGTGACAAGCATATGGCTGTCGTTGGCTACTCGCCACACTTTTGCTTCTCTCGATCGCTCATCTAGACAACTGACCTTTGGTGAATACCTGTTATCCTGCGACTTAACCTTTGCCAACTTCGTGCAAACACACCCCACGTCGCCGACTGGATAAACACGATATCCTTGTATGCTATTAAACAGATAAGAAGAACGTCAGCGCAAATTGGTCCTGAAAATAGTCGCCATTCTTCTATATTATTAACGATTTCCTCATAATTTACCGGCGACAACTGCATCAGCTCTTCTATGCATACTGTTAATATACGCCCTTCGCTGTTATAGTTTCTGTCTGTTGAACACGTTCAGAAGCGCTGTTTTCGTTCACTGTACAAGCGGGTGCGAGAGCCGGGTCCTTTTGTACCCTTTCTGCATAGACTAGGCTAAGTGCTGCTGTCCATTTTTTATTCAACCGCATATCGGGGAAATATACGAGAACCAACGAGAAGGCCGGCTTTTTCTTGATATCTAACCACGCCAGATACCGAATCAGCAAGTCATCCATTTCCATTTTTGTTCTAACCTTACTCTGCGTGTGGCATGAGGTCGTCAGTATGTTACGTGGCGTATCATTCGGTTCTTGTCTGCTGCTATCAAATTCTACCTTTGTCAAGGTCGTCCATATACGCCTGATAACTTGAAACTGCTGCTGACAAGCCAGCAGGACCAAGTCAGCTTACTTCTTATTGCATCGTCGATGGAACAACCGTATTGATAGTCCGATGTGTCGGTTACCCAAGACACCAAAAAAAAAATTTGTGTTTAAAGCTGATACTCCTCACCTCTCAAAAACAGCCGAATCTCGATTCCATTCTATGGTCGGTTTATTTCGAACATCCTGTAAATAAAAGTGCAGGGGAGTATATGAATACCATTGTTCTACTTACCCCTGCTGCTGAAGCATGTATACCGTAAAGTGGATGATCGGGCAGGTTTGTATTGAATGTACTTCCACGTTTGATGCAAGGGATTCATCGTTTTCATACTTTACAATGCACCTAGTCTAGACGATCTTTTTCTGGTGCCTTATCGCGATGGTAGTGATGTGCTTGCTGAAGCATTGTTCTTCATGTAGCTCTAAGGCTGCATACTGAGGAGGTTTCGTTGTCTGAGATAAAACCGATACTTACTTTCATCTTTGAGGAAGGCCATCACGAGGAATCAATCTTATTTCGGGCATGCCAAAATTGTTTGTATCCGTTCTATTCGACAGGTTTATCCGAAATAGGCTACTGGACCGTATGACGAAAATGAAACCGATTTTCGCGCCGACCGTGGTTGCATCAGCCGAATCGTTATCGTGCATTAGCTGCCTGAACATCGCCGTGTTAATCAATAACCAACAGTAATTGTGGCCCCGGTTACCACGGCAACCACTGATTCTGTCAACAAGTCTGTTCACTAGAATTTCTTGTGGTATAGGTGGCCCGTGAACAATGTATACATTTTAAAACATTATGTAGTCAAACTTTAGCTAAAGCTGGGGCCTCTGGCGCACCATCGCTGCTTCTCACTGCTTCCAGTTTGCCAAGGCTGCCCTGTTTCCTTTTTCATTAGGCTCCTCTTACGCAAAGCCATGTCGCATATCGTTTACAATCCCTGGACGTGGTTGGATTAAAAACAGCACAATTTGAATTCAATGACTTGTCTTACAAGTATACAACCATTGGTTTTACGGTTGGTCTCTGTTGACTGTGAGTGACTTTCTGTTTGAGATCTACGTGGTACCGAATGTCGTCGGCCAAATGTACTGAAACATGTGATCGCAAACCGCAGTCAGTGGTGTGAATGCTGTTCTGATTGTATAAATTCTCCTCAACTACTGTTGTACACACTTCTGTTTTTTTTTGTTAAAAATTCAATGACCACATACAATATAAAGCCGATAACGAACGTTTCCCTTGTCGCTATTGGGATGTACTTCATTCTGCGTCTTTCTGCTTCCGCTGATCCATTTTTTTTAATCAAACTTGTTATTAATTTGAAGTTGTTTTTACACTAACGCACGACTTTAAAGGTCGTCACTGGAAGTAAATATAGATGTCTAGTGCACATTTACGATCAATCCGTGTAGGACGACGACGTGAATAGTCTTAATCAGTACTCAACCGACGTGTTCCTCACAAAGAGTCCGCACTAAGTAAGATGGTCAGATTAGTGGTGCGGCCATTCATCAGTCTGTGTTTTCCATGACTTCAACTTTAGGTAATAAGGACGTAAGTCTATTGACCTGTAGTTGAAGCGGTGGTTCGTATTTAAATGAGAGATCCATTGATGACATGTGGGCCGATACTGTGGGCTGTATCACCGTATTGTCCTGACCTCGTGTTACTTGTTTATAGCCTTTGTTTCTGGTATCTTGTTCTTGTCTACCTGATCGACTTCGGATGTAAACGAAAACCGTCAGTCCTAACATGATCGAAGAAAAACTATATGGCTTTCAGCTAACATGTATTCGGTTTGTGTTTAAAGTGCATTAATGGATTTTTACTGCCTCCGTTGACCAAATGTCCGTTCGTTTTGAGTGTCTTAATCAGTTAGTCGTTTACCTTTTGGCACGGATGGTTTGCGCGATTTTAACTTAATTTCGCTGGCGATTACCATCCTGTCCTACACACTACCCCCGTTCGCTCGTCCTACCCGAACACAATTTCCTCGAAATCGGCATGTTGATTTGCATAGCATGTTCGCGTGTGAACCGTTCAGCTTTTTCATTGGTTCTTCCACGCCATTATTGGTTTCCTGCATCAACCGGTATTTTGCTGCTTATGGTGTCCTAGATATGTTATTCACTCTGACGAGTCCATATGAGAAGTGCTCAGTCGTGTGAACACAGATGAATTGAAGAGTCGTGATATTCACTGAAGGTCACGTTGTCGAATACTTTCGAGATGATAGTGCGCAGATGTAAGAAGGCGACACATACAAACCGAAAACCGTATGGTTCTCACTTCTTGTCCCTACGAGCTAGTGATGTCTAACGGCCCCAAGCCACTATTCGTTCAAAGCTATGTACTTACTTTTGTCTGTAGCTCTTTTTGTGTTTTTATGACCACATTATTAAAACATTGCATTCTTATTTTCTAGATTGATCAAAGCTGAAGACAACTCCTCTGCCCTACAAGAAGCGCTTTCTGTACAGATCCATGAAGTGGAATGTCTGAACAAAGCCATTTTTGAACTGGGTCGAGAGAATCAATCACTACAGGTACACAGCGATATATGATGTGTTTTTATTGTTTAGAAGATCGGTTTCCATGTTTTCGGGTCACTAGTCTCCTTTGTTTTCATTTGACGTAATTCCTATTCATTCTAAGCGGATAGTTTCTATCATACACTCGTCTCTGATTGTCTGATCAGCGCCGAAACTAGGCTTGGATCTTCTGTTCCCCGTTTAGTTGCCATTAGTTTGATTGATGTCACGTATGATGACGATGGTTGTCATAATTAAACCAATCCTCTAGTACTGATTTCCAAATATCTAGGTTTTTGAGGACGAACATTGATAGCTTTCGTGTTCGGACAAACTTTCTAATCAGCCTCTTTCGAAACCCAAATTTTGCCGTTGCTGTGACTCATCAGTAGTTTACATCCCAACCGAGCCCAGGATTTTAACCCCGAACATGATTTCATTGGGCGGCTATGATGATCATTACATTGTTGTCCTCACATTATATACGATCAAATTATCATATCTGAACGCCCAATCGCTTTCGATTGTGATTCCTCATTTGATTACCGGACTGTTAGCTCATCCCTTTTAGTTCGCATCCCTCAACCGTTTGATCCAAAACCGAGAAGGAGAACAGACGACAACACCGTTTGTTGGATAAACGATTCCAAGTTAGGCCACAGAAGCTCTAAATATATAGGGTGGTGCGATTGCTATGCATCGCCTACAAGAGGCATAACAAGTCACATGAGACGGTCATATACGTCCGTCGGGACGAATCACTACGTTTCAGGTAGCTCACATGCGTTCGTTCGCACGTCTATGTGATTGGCACAGTGGAATGAAATAGGTCAATTCACCCGAGGTCGAGTCGACCGACCGATATGGCGTGATTCGAACGGACTGTTTTGTTAGGGGATGTGCCTCCTAACACCGATCACCATTTTGGTATTCATATGTTCGCCGAGCTTGGCATTTAGGTTGCAAACGTTTCATCACCAGGCGAGGTGACATCATCAGTGCACTGATGATGTCACCTCGCCTGGTGATGAAACGTTTGGAACCTAAATGCCAAGCTCGGCGAACATATGAATACCAAAACCATCAACCCGAGCTACAAACAACACCACCACTGTTCCCAACCACCGATCACCATGATTGGAGATATGTTTGATTTAACCCAACCAAATTCTTCAATGCACTTCAGTGACGTGTTGGTCGTTGTTCACAATTTTGTCGAAAGATAATGTTAGTGGTAACCTACTGACCTGGTAGTTTACATTGATGAACAACTGTTACTTGGTATTTCGATAATACCATCAAACACACGACTTTATTCACACTTATCTGTCATATTGAGTGACGAAAACAAGTTCTTGTTATTGACTGGTCGTCAATAATTTTTACTTTTCCTGGATTTCTGGTGGTGTGTTATTCTGTCGTTTTTAGTGCTATGTATTCTTGCCTCTTGATAGATAGACAGACAAAGCATTTGATTACATTTGCTTGAAATTAGTCATCATGTTGTGAGATCAGCAAGTCCTGTTTATTTGCATCATTACCGCAAGCTCTTCCCGAGGTATTGTTGTTACAGACCCATGTACAGAATCTCATTCTCTGTTACAGATGTTGCGGGAACGTGTCAGTACTCGTCAATGGGTCAGGGATGATGATGCTTCAGCTTGTGTCGGTTGTCATCGTGAATTTTCCATCAGTAACCGTAAGGTACGTGTAAAGTTATCTGTCGTTGGAGAATCTCATCTTTCCAGTTTCCCTATATTTCTGAAATTAAAATTACATAGCTCTCTACTTTTTATGCAAATCAATTATATGCTCATGATCATCCCGGAAATTTGAGAGCATCGATTTTTTACCTCACTTTCCGTTTGTGTTTTGAAATTACTTTTGAAATATAGTAATATAATACATATTTCCCGTTTCTACTCAAAACCACAACTCCTACTGTTGAATGATGAAGTATCCTGTTCAATGCTGTGATATGAAAAGGTTATCGCGACTGAATGTTTCTGAGAACACGTCAGTTGTATTTGTCCTGCTCAACACCCCCTGTTCATGCTTTGAAGTGGTGCCGATTTTTTCGGATCATACAATTAACCACGAGGCTTTGGAAATCACTGTTATCATGTTCAAATCAAAATTATTTTCTACTTATTTACTGTCATTTGCATTTTTCCAAAAGGAGGCGTAAAGCCTGAGTGAACTTACGAACGGTAACGTTGCTCTTTAATTGCACTCGTTTTAGGGTTGTACCAGATCCCACTGTGAACGATTTTAACGCCCAAAGTTTGAGAGCTCATATGCCCAACATTTCCGGAGTAATTTCCAAAATGCGGATTATTTGACTCTGGTCTTCTCTGGACCGGACAAAAATAGCTAATGTGTAGACCGCATGAATGAGCAAGTAGTTGTAAGAACCTCACTGGTTGTTTTTCTGGCGAATAGTTATCGCTGTTTCAGCCAGTTGTTATCGATATGACCACGATCGTGAAGTGGCCAAACACTAACATAGAATGTCCCTTGGGAAAACATTATGTTTGCTGCATGTAACGTGTTACGCAATTGCATGGAGTAATAATCAATTTCCACGGGTGTCTTCTAAAATAGACGAACTGGCACAGCGCAGCAGTATACAACGTATGGTTCCCAGGGTCTTTGAACATTTTCGCCTTTAAGGTCTATAGCTGGCAGTGGGAACCTCTAGTTTTTAACTGAGCTCGTGCCATCTGCGTTCTTGACTCATAATACTTCTGCAGTGGTTCAAAACAGTCTCAGACTACCCTAAGTGAATGCAGACGTTTTTCACCGAGTTCAGTAACCAAAAATGAACGAATGCAACAGGACAGTTACGGGGGTTTAGCAAGTTATAGGAATAAAGAGTTTGACTCACAGAAAGGATTCAAGAAGACCACAACAGCAACATTCCAAATTACCAGTATCCAGGAAGCGAGGATATTCCGAGATTACTGTGAGCGACTGAAACGAGGTCGGTGCTGCGACGGTGTTCGGAGTACAACGGAGCTAAAAATGGATGAGATCCGTGTAGTATCGTCAAGCAACTACGCCACAGGTAGAAGAGCAGAAAGACGTGCGTGCACAAAACTATTGTAATTGCAAGGCCATTTTTAATCAATTCGAACAACCTGCAGAGATGACGCAAAAACGTTGTTGTACAATGGTGAAGCATCGTTAGTGAACAAAACCAAGAAAAAACTCTACACTTCTATCCAACAAATCCCAAGACTTATAAATGTCGCGGGTTACGGGACGAATGTTACGTAGTTTGTTTGAAACTCGTTCAGATTTCCTCAGTCTGCGTGGTTCCAACAAACCCAGATTTCCTGCTCGGATGCGGGCACCACAAATGATATTTAATCAGTGTTTCACACCCTCGAGGCTCTTACTGATACAAACTACCAGTTTTGGGGTAGACTTTATATTTCCAGACTAACAGAGCGTGAACAAGTTTCCGGCTGAAAAACTTCCGATTATTTTTCCAGATTTTATTTATTATATTCAGGTTATTTTTTCCCACACAGTTTTACAACTTTCGCCCGTGTTATATTATTTATCCTACTCTTTGACCACCGTGTTTCACTCGCTTTTCCTCTCGTTCGATTGTCATTGCTCGCTGGACTAAGCTTCATCTGTTTCTACATATCTGTATTTTGCGTTGATTTGGCGTATGTTTTTTGTTGTCCTTGAACGTAAATAGTTCCAGCAAATCTCGACCTTTTTCAAGGTATAACTTCGTTCCCATCATGGAGTGGTTTCACAAGGTGGACTCTGTGTGCAAAGCGAGGTGATCTGAAGACGTATTTTTGTGGTAGCGTTTCTGATCGAATAGCTGCCTAAATCCCATGGACCCACCTATATAAACATTTGATGTATATGGATTGGAGTACACCTTTGGCATTTCCAGGATGACTTCTGAGGTTAGGACTATATTTCCATGCGTATTTTATTATCGGCTGACGTCTGAAACAGGTTTAACCATAAAAAGCTTCGCGGGGGGGTTCTTGACTGTTGTTGGGCCCTTCGAGGCTGGTCTATTCATGAAATTAATTCGGGCTAATAGGGACTCGTTTTACATGCTGGAACATCTATTGATACTGTGTACACTCTCATTTTTGACACTTTTCAGCACCATTGCCGCAATTGTGGTGGGATATTTTGCGGGAACTGCTCGTCAAACCGCGCATCCACGGCTTCAAGCAAAGACCCCGTTCGCGTGTGTCGTTTGTGCTATCGCGAGCTGACCAAACATGATGTGATTTGAGCTTAACACACATCTGGTGGTTCACTTTTCTTTATTTCGAACACTTTGGCTTCCTTACAACATAATGACGTATCACATGCTGGTATTACGGAACTTACGTTTTATTGGACTTGTGCGCAATTGACCAGAAACAGTTCCAATCTCATTTCACTTCATCTTTCTTTATTATCGACAGTCAAGTGGTTTTTAGACAATAACTTAAAAACGTTAATTTCTTATCAGGCCATATCATGTTTTTGTTTCTCTTTTTTGCTTCAAATGTGGATAATGCACTTAAAGACTTCAACCGGTTTCTCGTAACATTCGAGTGAAACGTTGATTGGCCAAACCTTTAAAATATGCTCGGATGCATTTCTGTGGTAATTACGAGGACCTATCAAAATGGACTTGTTCAGTGCACTGATCAAGCACACAACTCCAGTCGATCAGCAGTACCTACTGATGTCCATATTCACTTGAAGGCAGTGCGGAATTCTGTTTTGTTTGTAAGAATATTTACACATAGTGTAACTGCTGCTCACTCTTTTTATCCTCGTCTGAGTTTAATCAGATGACGAGCACTGTGTGGTTTCGGCGTAACAACTATTCCAGGTTCTTTTGGGCGTAGCTAGTGTTATGGGACTACTCTGTTTCTCGATTGCATTTGTTCAGACTAACGAAGTGCTAGTTGGCCATGTTGACATGCTTTCGGTAGCCTATCTTGACGTCAACCCACGTTTTAGCCATTGTAAACTATGCCTTGAATATAAATTCACAACGTGGTACAACTTTAGGTGTAATTGTCCGACGGTCGTTGTATCTAAGCCCATGTATCTTTTGGCAAGCGGTGCTTGAGGAATCCGATAGATATCAAAATACCCTTGGTTTTTGCAAAACCAAACACTTGTGTGACACCCAAGAGATGCAGGCTGGGAACAACGGCTTAGTCAGATCACACCATTTTAAGATGTGCAACTACGGAATACCTTAAGCGTTTCTGCTTGCCTTTTGTCAGCATCATACGTGGGATTAGGTGAGAACCGGAGTTTTAGGCATCTGTTCAACCTGTCATCTTTCAAATTCAAGCTTAAGCTGCAAAACGTTGTTTCGGTGACCAACTACGGATTCAGCTGAGAGATCGATTAATCACAGGAATCATTGCCCCTGATCTTCAGTAAAAGCTGTTACTACTAAATGAACCATTCTCCCGATCTGCCAGACGTGTCTGTAAACAAGTTCAAGATGTTAAGATCGTGGTTATATGATACCAACAGTGCTGGGAAGCAGGCGTACCAACAAATGCACCAGTTTAAAAAGGTAACTTCCCAAGGAAATGCAGCAGTTGAACCACATCATTCCAATCTGAACTCCGTCCAATCTTGAGGTAATTGTAAGTCATGCAGTCGTAAGCATTCCCGATTTGCTTATCTATTGTGCACTTCTAAATGCCATGAATGTGGTAAGATAGGCCACGTTGAAGGTGTCTGCCGTAGCTCAAAGACGTGTCTAGTCCATGTTTCTTTAAAAGAGCAAGGTTGCCACTGACTTCAAATTCATTGCTCTTACTGTAAATTCGATTAATTCTGTTGACTACCCGCCACATAACACAGTCATTTACTGTTAATGGTGGTCCCAACCATACCTTTATTATTGACACCGATAGTGTTGAGTGTTTTATTTCAATTGATCTCAAAGCGGCTTGAGGCTCCTTAATATTCTTGTTTATAGTCTTAGTGGACAAGCCTTACTTGTCCTTGGCAAGTGTGAACTTACACCCACAAGTGCACAGTCTAATACATGTCCATTTTCGTTAATAATTTTTATCCGTCTGTTATTAGTCATGAATGAACGATGGTTTGGTAGTTCTCTTTCATTTCCCATCTAGTCTTCTTAGGCTGCAAATTCAGTTTCTGAGTCTATTTCAGATCTGAATTCAGTTACTGAAGACTTATCTGCAGCTGAGCCGGTACAAGCAACAACTTAGCATGTGAAGAAGAAGCACTGTCATCGTCGCAACAACCCGGACTTTCACTCAGACTGCGGCAGGTGTAGTGATTGTAATCCGTAACTGAACATTGTGTTGTGTAACTGCATGAACAACTACTTTGTACATAATATGGATAACATTACGATTTTGTTGGCTTACTTCCTCTGTTGGTTCTACGATGTTGTAGGGTCAGTTACCCTTTCGATCTCTTGTTACGTACCACT
>QNGE01004836.1:0-45657 GCA_008508345.1 Paragonimus westermani | reverse complement strand
CCGTAAGGAAGCTGTCTCGCTGATGACTCCTTACTCTCACTTGCAGCTCGGTTGTGTTGTTTGCAAGGTGTAGGCACCTTGATGCTGAATGTTTGAATAGGGACGTAGTCATTTTCAGTAGTTAGGTCCCTTCTCGTCCCCTTCTTTTCCTTCTCGGTCTTTCTATATAGGGTTTGCTGTTTCTTCATGGTTGTGTGACAGTTAAGCATTAGTGTTAACCACTGATGTATTGCTGTCTATGATGATGATGACTTCTCTGATTGCACATAAATTTAGGCGAATTGCTAATCTGTCATCAGAAATCCATACCCGTCTTGTTGTTACGAAGCTAGGTGATTTTGTGTCACCGTTGGTAACATAGCAACCAGACGTTTGCCAGCTGGAAAGATCAAATGCAAATAAGCCAAATTTACAGCAGATTTTTACTTCCGTTCAACCTACGCACTGTCGTTTAAACATTATATGCGTTTTTAAGTTTGAATATCGTATGTTGACAGCATAAATTATAAATAGAATTTTTCACATTAAAATTAGTTTATTACGATAGGTCCTTAGAGGTGGGTCAGACTGAAATGTGAACCGCTAGTAAAGGGACATAAGAACCCACGGTTATAAACCATTTAACTCGGTTCGCCAGTGCAGCCAATGGAGCATTTAAAAATGTATCAATAGCTGACTTTGCTTGCCGAATTTAGCCGTTAATTCAAAGCAAATAATGTTCTTAGTTAAATCCAGTGAGTGGGGGATAGCAGTCAATCTAAGCAACTAAGCACCTAATGCCATATGAGTCACTTATAGAGCCACTTGTGTTTGTGTACAGTTCTGGTCAGATTTTATCTTGACCTGTTCACTTATCGGAGCATAAAATGTTCAATTTGATGCCAAATGCATAACCTTCTAAAGATCACTGAAACGACAGCAGTACAGAGGAGATACAATTGTGCGTGATCTAATAGTGGAGCCATTAGGAGCTGCAACAACCAGAGCCGAAATTTATATGGGCTAGTGAAGCACAGTTTACAGTCGTCCTAAAAAAATGAAACACTTCTTCACCCTATGCTAACTGCCATAAATACACAGACCACAATACTCAGTTTTCTCACTGCTGCACGACAGCAAAACGCAGATTTTTCTCAGTCTGGAAACATCTTCGGAGTTACATATGTTTCTTGCGGTTGCACTTCATAAGTTATTACCGGCTTTGAAGTCAGGACTGTGTACCCGGTAACCTAAACATGAGTTATTCTGTTGGGTAGTCCACTGCTTACCTATATTGAATACATATACTTTGTTGTCATTTTGTTGGAAACAAAATTCTATTGCGCTGCATCAAGATAGACAATACGTGCTTTTAAAATGCTCGTATACGAAGACGACATTTGTTATTAATCAAGTTATTTCACTTCTTTTGTTTATTTGGGAAAAAACCAAACAACCATTAGAGGTGACAATATTTCTGCGTAATCATACCTGCCAGTTTGTAGTAGGTCTTCCCAATAATGTGCCAATTCATTGAGACCCTCTAGATCACCGAAGATTACTTTGTTCACAAGACTGATCGGCATATGTTGATGTTCCGTCTACTAGGATCGATGTAAAATGTGTAATCCAGTCAACATGTGTATTCTAGTTTCTAATTGTCTATGTATGACACGTAATTAAGTAGACAGAGCACGCGCTGTGTATAAAGTGAGAGTAACAGTATCTGTTTGCCAAAATGACCCATATTTTTACTCGAATCAGATTATACAAAACTTATTTCATCCTGTTTTGGTGAAGTCTGTCCCTGTTCAGATGCTTTGTCGCGTAGTGCAACTTGAGAATTGCTCATACCTAGTTGATCATCGTGGACTTACTGGCTCATTTACACATATTGTTCCGTATTCCTTTTCCAAAATCACTATTCCTCACAACCTGATTAAAGACAATCATGAAGTATCATTGATTTGTTAGTTATTATTTGCTGAAATGCCTTATTTGGTCATTTCACGATAGAAATTGTTGTCCCTCCCTGTGGTTCGGAAGCGCAGAGCCGTGTCTATAGGCAGCTCATTCCATTTTAGCCTGGCTGTTGCTTATAAGAAAAATAGTACTAATGTCTATTCCGCTCTGGATGATCCGACTTTATACCAATATTATGCCTGTTATTTGGGTAGCCGCAGAACAGTCTGAAGGAATAACTCGGGTGTTCAGATTTATCCACCACAAAGAACTTCAAGTGCGACTAAGTTGGTATTTTGTTAATTTTCAAGAAAATAGTTGAGGGATGTTTGCTGTACTTGAAGCTAAGATGAGGAGAACAGCGGATCAATATTGTGGGCGTTTCTCTCGTGTTTTGTGAGCTGTTGTCATGGATAGCCACCAAAACGCTTCGTGCCCTTAGTAAAGATAGAATATGTAGTGTTGCAGTGAACCCCTCATGTTAACAGTAACCCACGAAACTATATGTAGAACAAGGTATTTAGTGGACAAGGTGCTCGCGAGAAATCAAGCCACGTCAGTATTGGCATTCAACACGACAATGGAATGAGCACCTCTTTTAGGACGACTGGCACCAGCCGGAAATGCATCGTGTAACAATACAAGTCTGACTCAGGCAAACCGGCTTATAAAAAAACTCCTGTAACCTTCAAAATACATTGCATCCGTAAGTTTGGCACTAGATACAGAGGCGGTCACGTCGGCAGAATAACTGAGAAAATAATTAGATATCGCGCGCCAACGTTGACAGGTACACTCTTGGACAAAGAAAAACCGGAGTGGCTTGCAGCCTTCAACCATTACGAATCATAATAAGCAAGGCCTCTACAAACTGGTCAGTCCTCGCTCAAACTAGTGACACTTTTATGGAAGTTCATCGGCTGAGTCACCGCCACCTAGGGAGAATGGAGTAGTTAGATAACGCAATGTTCACAGGTTCCCTTATCATTGGTACGGTCAAAAGTTTTCGTACTTCCTCACATATGACATAACTTTCTATGAAACTTGGCATGTTAACGAACGACAAAAAATCCATTGGTGTGGATGTATAATGTGTATGACAAACCTGTAGGCCGTGCGTTTAATTCATAAAGTTAGGTGGATTTGTTGGACTTTTCCACAGTGATGACGGACTTACAAGTTTTTGTCTGTTAGGAAAAAAGGGTTAAGCTGTTGGCCGCTGACTACACCACAACATGTAGGTGAGTAAGTGGAACAGGGACTCTCACTCTAAATAAGGAAGTGTTAATGAATTCGAAGTAATATGAACGAATGAAAGCAAGGCGGATCAATGTTGCAGAACTGGTGGCGGAATGACTAGTCTATGTCCATCAACGAACTTACAAACAATGTTTATCAAGGAGACGACGGCTACAGTTAGTTGTTCCTCACAATCAGAGCGATTAGTCATTCGGAGGGGAAGTGCGCCAAAAAGTGTGGTAAACTTGACCAAATACAGTGAAGCTTATGTAAGCGTTGTTTCTGATTTATTTTGGGAAGAGCGCTGAGTAAAAACAACTTTTTGGATAGGTTGTACACAGGAGCACCTATTGGTGAGTGGTAGTGTACTTCAAAAGAACAGCACGCCCTCCCTTGAAATATTTATCAGTTACATGTCACAATAGCAGCATAGATTTGCCGTCTACCTCTGTAGTTCAAAATTTTTAAATCCCGTCAATCAGTTGTACACAACCTGTGTCGTGCACCTAAAATTGCCGGTTTACCGTTAACCAATATTTCCCACAGGTTTACCTGTAAACACTACTCAGACCAAGAATCATTGTTTTTACATGTGGTCACGGTTGTAGGAAGTATGAGGTTACGGGAGATTAGTTCACATGGCATTTTGTATCTTTTTTTAAAGCAGTCAATAACTTGTGCGAAATTAATGTTTTATCAATAGCATCAACCTCTGGACGTTACTCACTGGAACAAGGTGTTAAGATCACAAAGTTTTACCGCATGGTAGAACTAAGGCATAATTATTTTCTACCCAAGGTTTCATTTCCGCACATCTGCTATCATACTGATACAAAGGTCAAAAGTCCACTGATGTCACAACGAAATAGCGCAAAACAAACATTTTCACTCAAAAACTAGCCAAAACGTTACAAGAATACCGATGGTCAAAATCCACTAAACTACTACTTCAGAGTATTCCCTCTTAACTCATGCAATTTTGCTGTCTGCCTGCTCAAAATCTGAACACATTAATAGCACAAGAAAAACACCATTTTCTCAAATTTGCTACCGAGAGCAGCATAGAGACATACATAGACAACTGAGTTACATATCCACTTAATAAAAGGAACACAATTCGTAAGCAAAAAATCAAACGTAGGAATCAGTACGGGTGGGGTGGCAAAAAGGTACAGCGCCGTGTTACCGAAAACTCACCGAAATTCATCAAGCAAATGGTGGCAGTGTGTGCTGCGAGCAATTAACAGCAATCCGACTGAAAAGTGTGGGAGTTGGCTGAAATTTAAATCCAGGGAATCTTACTCAGTATCCAACGGACCTCATTTCCGTTCATCCTTCATATATCAGGGTCCAGCGGCACAACTATCCGTAGTTCCTCCACAAGATAGTATTGTCCAGACTCGGGCAAGGTTATTTTAAATTACAGCCTCTCAGCGATTTTGAATGAATCATTCAGAACAATAGGAAACGGCCAAACTACACGTATCCAAGGTGATCACTGCCAAGCAGGTCAACGGAATTGATGGATGAAACAGTGCGTTTAGTGCCCATTGTCTCCTGCTAGGAGGATGTTCGAAAAAGGCAACTACAAGTTCACTCTACCAAACACCTCCATCTGATTGGATATCATACGACCGGCTCACTGTAGTTCACATTATGTGTATTCCATTCATGCAATACAATAAGCGACAGATAAACTACACGATTAAAAGTACAAGTGTGACACCAGTAGTTTTGAAACAGAACTCATGAATTTCAATTGACAGCGCATTTCACATCTTCGCTAACATTTTCATTAACCGGTAAAGTTTTGATCGCTAAAAAAGCGATTGACGTGACAGATTGCACAATTCATCTACACTGAAGTGCAGCATGATTTATTTTGCACTCAGAAACATCCAAGTTGCTTCAGCTGTCTGTCAGATGATAGATTTCCCTATTTTTCAAAATTATTTCCATCTACCATTTTTCCTTCAGCTCTTGAAACAATCAGACCACTTTAACGGAAAGCCGAGGGAGATTGCGTTTGCCGAACTAATTCAGTGAGCATTAACAAGAGGGGACAAAACGCTGTGTTTCCATTCATCAGACAGTTATTGATCAACGGACACAGTGTCAGCGTTCCAGCGCAATATACTGATTTTCCGAGTACCCACTATTCACCGGATTCGAAGTGTTATAAAATGTCCCTGATCATCCGCGTGTTAACCGAATAACGCGCTCAAAAGAGTGAAGAGTAGTGTTTTTCGCTGCATATTGATGATGAATTGTGCATCGTGAATTATGAACAACTCAGAGTGACGGATAAGTGGTGTATTTTGCTCCACTGTTGCACTTTTGTGTACTCGCATGGGTTGAATATACTGCACAGTTGGGGTTATAGCGGTGTGTTGAGGTCGTTTGCCAGCCTGACCCTGCTGACAGCCGTATTTTTGGATAGATCTTGGTGAATCGTTCAGTTGGAATTCCCGTGAATTGCACTTAACACTGAATTTCGTCGTTTTTCTTAAGAGAAGAAGCGGCCGGAAGGCATGTTTGGTGTCCGGGTACAAAGACTTGCTATGTAGAAGTGTGTTCCAAAATAGCTGTGTAGTTGCGACGAAACTGGAATTTTAACACGTCGATGAATCTTGTGGATACACCTTGTATGCCTCCTGCCTCTAGATATGAGGAATACTGCCGAGAACTTAGGCGTAAAATAACTAATAGCTTGCCCAAACACCGTGAATATCACTTGATCGAACACCTGTAAGAGATGGAATAAGACTTGATGTGAGAAAAGCAGAAAGTTATTTTCTCTGACCCGTAGTTATGCTGGTCGTCGACCCAGGGTGATTGAGACCATACGTGAAAATTATGGTTCATTTGTCACCAGTCAGTCACGTTGACTTGACAGGTGGGCTGAACATGTTGGAGTACAGCTCAGCATACCTCAGCTGGACCAGGTGACTCTCGCAGTACGCGTTCAATTGGTCCACCAATCAGGTAGCGCGGCTTGCGATGTTTGGGTCAAACACTCCACATGTCATTGAACATCTACCTCTCCGGATATCATACACTGAAACCTCTAGTATTTGAATAGGACCGCCCGGCGGTCAAGCAACGACGTGGTTATCATAGTTATCTTAGAGTGAACAGACTGGATAGTCGCCGTCTACTCGGCTTGGAAGCTAGCAATTACTGAAGTCGTCTGTTAGAAACTTCATCCGAAATGAGAGCGTGCCGCAGTCAGTGATATGTTTGCTTTGACTACATTTCTAGTCCCCCAGTTTAGCTTTGTTTCATCCCTCCGATCTTTTTCCCCATACTTTGCTCATTCTCCGTTACTCCGCCTCACCGTTGCGGCGAGCAGTGGCTCGAACAACAGTGCCTTCGGATCAAGCTGACAGCCGTTAGGGGGTGAATGGTCTTGTAAATTGCCAAGCGGCCTTATATGCCGTGGACTACCTGCATGTTGTCGTCAAGCCAAGCAGTGTCACTAGCATTGCTTGATTGTGCAATCCCCTTCCCCATAAGATATTCCATGTCAGTGTTGGCGATACACCGTGAAGTCGGGGGTAGAAGATTGTGAACTACTAAGTTGAAGGTCAGTAACAACACAGTCTTGTCCACTGCAGTGGAGAAAGTAAACATTGGCGGTAGATTGTTCTAAGCCCTTCATTTGCTCAAAATCTGACTGCATAGTGCATAGCGCGTAGCTTAGAGAAAGTCAGCTACACAAAGAACAGGCATGACTCCGATCCGGTCGAAGACATGTTTACAACATTTCTTCCCGCAACAGATCTGGAGACACCGACACTCATATAGACAGTCGACGGTCGTGCTGTTTCTAGACCTGAGGGCTACTTTCGGTTCAATTGATCGTAGCATCCACCGAAACTGCCTCATTCACAAGAAAGTCCCTGGGGAATACATGAATCTGTTGAGACAACTGTATGCTCACTGGATAACTATCTCGAGCGTTGCTCACTTCTAGTGGTGTGCGTCAAGAGTGTCCGATTTTCTCCCTGCCTGTTCAGCGTTGTTATGGATAACAATTTGGGAGGTATGTTCGAAGAATCTAATGAGCTCGGTGTCGAGCTTCTTCCTGAAGCTAGGTTGATCGACCTGGAGTATGCGGGCAACATTGTTTTACTCATCCCATCTGTCGAAGAAATGCAGACCATTTTGAGCAAAGTAAGTGACCGTGTTGGTTTGTGCGGATTGCGCTTCGCATCTTCAAACTGCGAGTTGCTGCTTTAAGACTGGGGCATTTCCACACCTACGCACATTGTTTCAGTTAATGTGCTTGAGGCTGTAGACGCCTTCAAATACTTGGGTAACATTATCTAATCAGTTGATGAGATATAAACGAGGATAGCAAAGACGCGAATTGTCTTTGTCAACCTGCATCATCTGTGGCGTCGAAAAGACGTTCGATTGTCGCTGATGAGGAGGGTATATAATACTTGTGTGTGTTCCGTTTTGCATCAACAGAATTACTGTAATTGACCATTGTTGTCTCCACCAATTAGCCCACACCGAGTGGAGTGATTGTGTGTGCAGTGCGGCTGTTAGGTTTTATTGCACTCGAGGGATGGCTGCTCCCTGCTTTATATACTTGAAATCTTCAGCCAGGCGATATAAAACTTTTAAAATTGTGTCATTTTTTCACCTAGCTCCCTTGCTTACAACAAATTCGCTAATCCAAACGGTTATGGATTAAGACGGTGTTCTATCAACCATACCTCATTGGATATGCCAGTCCGGCGGAGTAAATCAAGTGAAACGGTCCGCGATACGAGACGACAACGAATTTTTCAACAGTGAAGTCCGCTTACCGTTTAGACTTTACGATCACTTTGAAATATCGCAACAAAACCATAACATGGGCGGATAGGGAACGTAACCGTCATTCCGTCCTCAAACGCAAACTGCTTTCAGACTTCTGTGATGCCGGAAACGACATTCGCCTACATAAGAGAAAGCGACAGTTTTGGAGTACGACCTCCCAAAACCAGACTTGGTGTGACAATATACGACACTAAGATAGGGGGTGATTACCAAGAACAAAATGGTTGGGAATCTGAAAGTGTCGAAATGTAACCAAAAGTTATTTGTGGAACAAATTCGATGGCTGTTTACGTGTATTGGTATAATAACATAGCAATAATTATTCCTTGTGAGCGTACAATAGTCACATCCAATTGTAAGTGAAAAGGATTCCACACATAAAAACACAAAAAAAGAAATAATTAATAATATAGGAGTCCAAAAATAGAGAACAAACGTTGCTCAGATAAAAGAACAGATGGCGGACTATATCAAATAACCATGAATTATGACATGAAAACGTTCATAGTTGCTTTGTATATACCCAATTTTTGAAGTATATTTGCGTCCAAACTTGTGATTTCTTTTGGATGTGTTCAAAAAATTCTGAAGTTCGCCGCCGAAGTCTTGTGTTCGAACTTTTTATTCATAAACACGTGTCCAACTTCTCGTAATCGTACCAAATCCGAAACAATATGTCTGGCAACCGTAGTAATTCATTCGTCCATGGGGACAGACGTCATATGAAACTAAATAAGAGGGAGGAAACGCAGAGGCCATTAACGCTGAGTATCAGTTTAAAGCAATTTACTAATAAAATAGAATCTAAATGTGAGTGCTTGGCACGTGCAACTGTTATAAACGTATGCTTATTAGTATACTTCGAATGCGGAGGGATTCAGAAGAATTTGGCATTACGTGAGTAGGTTTTGTTCCGTTATTTGCAGTTCTTCAGGCCACCAAAGTTGTTCATGGTTAAATTTGGTCGCGCGGAGTGGATACTTGGGTTCACCGTATATACTTGTCTGGTTTATTGCACGACACACACATTTGCTAGTCATGGATTCTCGTTCACCAGAGATAATATTATGAAATGGTCGTTGAAGACGGAGACCGAATATTTGCTAGACGAAACGTACAAATGACCTTATACGGCGCCATAAACGGCAGTGACGCGAAACAATAGTCAGGGAGATTAAAGACAGGCCGTCTACGGGTGATTAAGTCTGTTCTTCGGTTTGCATCACAGAGTCACTTGATGTGGGAACAGACAACTGGACGAACTACCCCATACAAACTTTCTAGAAGCCCAAGTACGATAAGCAACTGTACGTTTTGTAACCACTTAACACACCATATGGCAGACTGGCTGGTGAAATTACCGGATCACTGAACTGGTGTTTAGAATTTCTGAGGTAAAATTGGTCAGTTCTGCGGCGAAATCGAACTTCGTTGCGGCGTCAAGCTTTAAATGAGAAGGGCAAGTGGATGATTGGAACAATTAATTCGGAAACTTTGATACTGAAAAAATCACCGCATAATGAGGTCGTCGAAGTCGAATTGTACGTGTAACAAATCGTGTCCAGAATGAGAGGCAAGAAAGAGGCGAAAATGCGTAATCAAACCAATCCAGTTAAGTCAGAGAGAAAAATTCCGAGAAACCCCGAACAGTGCGTGCATAACTTTTCATCTTTAACACTGGATGAGCCCACTTTTGGGGTACCAGTATTAGGGTCAGAATTTTGCTGTCCTATGCGCAGGTTAAGACAACTAGATTTAGAGACTCAGTTTGAGAATCTTTGTGACCAATTAGGTGATCTTCAACCAACATCAGATTTAAACGTAGAAATGTTTAAGGTCATGTTGATTCAATCTTGCTCTCCCTACTTTACTCGCAAGGGAACATTTATCTTCACTTGTATCTCTGAGGCGAAATGAAATGATAATTTTCTCTAGATATGATAAAGACGCAGGAGTTGTCATTCGCGGTAAGGCTGACTACTTAAGTAAAACGAACTCGTTATTGGGAGATACAACCAAATGATGACTGTAAAGAAGGCTTTCGGAAAATCGCTGAGGTGCTTGAAACAGACGGGACTTATCGATTCACATGCGTTTCCTAGAGTCAGATCAGTGGGTAATGTTATCCCTAGACTTCACGGTTTGCCTAAGGTTTACAAAAGTGGAACGCACTTGCGACCGCTCTTGGACATGAGTAATTCCCCATATCATGCAACTGCGAAATGGCTAGCTGGGATGTTAGAACCGGTAAGGAGACAGCCAGCAGCCTATATTTTGAGGGGTTCATTCGAATTCGTTAAAATCTTGAATGAATTGAATCTGTCAAGAAAAATAATGTTCTTGCTTGATGTAACGTCCCTATTTACTAATATCCCACTCAGGGAAACAATTAAGTTTATCTTGAGAACAGTTGTGTGAATGCAAGACTGTCGACAGGATAATTAAAACGGTTGTTACATCGTTGTACCTGTGAAGTTCTGTTTCAATTTTCTGATAGTCTATATCGACAAAAGGACAGGGTAGAAGTAAGATCACCAATAGGATCATTGTTAGCTGACATTTTTATTGCAAAGCTTGAAAGTGGTGCACTAGCAATCCAGATTAACTCGTTCACTGTTTAGCAGTTATACGTAGATGATATTATTTGCGTAACGGATGAATCAATAAGCTCCAGAGGAATACAGGAACGGTTCAACTCAGCCCGTGTCACCAGAGGGTATCTCATTCCTAGACACCTTCCTCTCTCGCCGCTCAGATAGGACAACACAAAGTAAAGTACGTCGTAAGTTGACGTGGACCAGACAACATAGGAATTTCTATAGCCTTGTGGCATTAAAACAAAAAATTACTCTTATTCGATGTATTATTGATAGAGCGGCGAAAATATGCTCGAATCATACTTTAGAATAGGAAAAACAATTCATATTTAAAGCACTAGTTGAAAACGGCTATCCCAAAAAATTTGTTCCTAGGTATATGTTAAGTAGCACAAAATTTGACATTCCGCTCGCTGTAGAGGAAGTGTGTTTATATTTCATTTCCTTTTGAAAACAATGATGCCTACGGGAATATAAGCAACAAACTTAGGTTAGCCCTAAGCAAGACCCATTTCGCAGCAAAACTACGTGTCCAGTTTAATTCCATACTGATTTAGCGCCCTCAGTCGAAAGACACATCACCTGTTCATGCTGCACCTCACCGCGTATATCGCTTTTTGTTCCCTTGGAACGAGCCGCACAACACGGCGATTATCCGAGCGTAGTAGAAAGCATCATCCGGTGTGGCTAACTCGCGGCTTAGCAAAATTTTGCTCGTCTTCTATCGTTACGCACCTGATGAAGTCCCACCCGTCAGTTGATCTCAATGACTCATTCCGTCCTATCTATCGTGCACCGGGTTCACACTCAAAACATGCCAAAAAACGCTTATTGTTACTCGCAGAAGCCATAGTCATTCGGTTACTCGCCCTCTCATTATGTATTTAAAAACGTTATGTAAAAACACTTAATCTTCCATGGCCTGGCGTACACGTCCGGACCGAACAGATTACGTAATCATGACCACTATCTTAACAACTATCAATAATTTGTACAATCGACCTGATCCTTCTGAAAGTGATGATGAACCGTTCGATCCTTTACTCTACATTTTCTCACACATGATTAACCCATATAACTGTGTTGTAATTAGCCTGTTGATGAACCGCTGGAAACAAGCGTGTTCGCTACACGTTTCCTCCAATGTGCAAACACTTGTTAATATTGTGGCAGACTTGGTAGGTTTTTGGAGGGATATTAGTTGCAGATATCCTTGACTTCGACAGAACCAGAGTGCCCTTTTTTAAGAACTTAGTACAAAAGGTGGTTTTATGAATGTTTGTGAACTTATGGGCAGTACGTTAAGTGCATATGGTAATCAGCATGTCGAAGAGATCGTCAGACGATTCTTGCAGCTTAATGTTTAACCGAGACCTGAGTCTCAGACTAATACAATTATAGCTACTCGTGTATACAAGCAGCAGTGTGTTAGAAATATTTTCCGGGGACTATTTTATACTTGATAGAATCCATTGAGTTAGGCCTACAGGTAATGGTTAGTTGAAAAACTTTTGCTTCGCATCGATCAGAATAATGTCTGTAAGACTGTATCCAAAAATAAGGCTTATATTTCAGCAGTTCTGTGGGTGTATATACACATATCAAATGTCATTTGGTTTATGAGGTAACGATACATTATTACATTAAAATTAGTTTTACTGTTTTCAATTCGGGAAGTCACTTAGAGTTGTATTACATAGTACATCTTGTGTATGCATGTTTCTTTGTTGCTTTTTATCAACCAGACGCTGTTTGAAACACTGTGAAATTGGAGCGTCTGTCTGCCGTGATGCAATGCTGATGACCGGCTTAGATATCTGCGAACTTACAGCACATCTTGGCTAAAAGATTTCAAACCGAATGGTCATCATGAATAAAATGACATATGCATAAAATGTGTAAGCACTCCATCTTCAGGCTATCAACCTAATCTTAAGACAGAACCGTATTTACGGCGGCGCAGACGTGATGTGTTGGAGTGTGTAAAATAATACTGACGGGATAGACGGACTTATTTGCACATAGCGCTAAATCAGTTTGCAAATACATGACAGAATTACAACAAAAAAGATTTTATGATTTTTCACTTACGAAGCCTGGGTATTTTTGGCATATTTTTTAGTGCTATCAAAAGACATTTCGGTACTAAAACGGACTTGGGTTCAAATATTATCCGATGGTCAGAAGTTTTCTACACAGCACTCAAAATGCACACCATAAGAGTGAGAATTCTGAGATATCGGCATCACATTTATTACGAACGAAGTCAAATAACTTACGAGTCGTGCTTAACACGTGTCCATAAAATGGATGGATAAAGCCATAGCTCTACTTCATTGTTTCAGTTACTTCCGAGAAACTTCTGAGCAATGTTTTAGTCGGCATCACATTAGCAGGGAAACAGAGATCAAGGGGGGGGGTTGACGTGGTCAGGTCGAATTGCACTGCATCTGGATGAATTGATCGAATTCTTTGACCACTGAGTGGAGTTGAGACTGATGCAGATAAAGCGCATCCATGGTCGGCGTTATTTATCAGTCCACTCCAAGCTGCATTTCATCTAAGGTGGTTCTGCCTTCTCTACTGATCAGACCGTCGTATAACAGCCCCCGTTCAAAGTGCACAATACTGGCTGCTTCAGGTACACTTCCAATGCAACGCACACAGTCTACCACGTGGAATATATACCTTTCCTCCGCGACAATTTAAATGGGCTAATCCATCATGTATTACCTGAGAGTATTCTGATCTCTGTCACGGAAATGATTAATCAGCGTGAGATGAAATATCCTACGAAATAAAGTGAACGTCAGTAAGCAAACATCGACATGTTTTTCACGGGATTAAGTCATACTTCTTCCGCTCCACCTTGAGCAAAGCAACCCTCTTTCAAAACATCTAATTGCGAATCTTTCATCACAACCAGTCAGTATGAACGAAATCAACCTCCTTATGGAAATGACTCATTCTCAATATTCAGTGGAAGACAATTTAGCCAGTGGATGCAACTTCCATAATTGAACCTTATCTAAACAAGTGCAGCAGATGAAATCAGATTCAGAATTGCCAACTTTTTACAATGACATCAGCCAGCTATTTGAACTTAATAAACGTTGGACAAGATGCTCTTTGTAACACCACAAAAGACCCGTCGGTTCGCATCACTAAAGCTGATAAGGCAAAGACACAGAGATCACTAATCAGGAAGATTATCAAAAGAAAATAATGGAACACTTAACTCCAGGAGATGAAAAGGCAGAAGACCAGTGCGGTTGTGAATGATGTCAAGGCACAGACGAGTAAGTTTCTGTCTCCGGCATCGAAAATTACTTGGTCAGTCTACCTGGTTTATTCACAGTCCTAAAACCAACGGCCTTCCAGAAGTCTGATGCCTTTCAAAACTGAGTAATAATGGGGTATCCATAAGAACTGTAGCCGACTACAGCACCAGTCCAACTTGCGTGCTAGCCGAGCTCATCAGCCTTATAATCACTGATGAACATTCTTTTAATTTTTTTCAACAACTGGAACGCTTCACGTAACCTCTCTGTATTTTAATATACCGGCATTGATGTCTTTAGAGAGTTATAAGACGGTGGTAACTACGTTAACGCAGGTAAATACATTCTGTCGCCTTCCAAGATTTCATCTCGTCTTGAAATTTTGTTTGCATTCAGCCTTTTACATATTCGTCAGAACGTTGTACAAGCAAACTGACGTAGTTATGGGCTCCTCTGCTGCGTCTGCGGACACCTGGAAGCACATGTTGTGAATGAGTTTATCTGTTGTCCACGAATCTGGTGGCTTGATGTAGATAACATTCATATTCATGAAAACGGACCACCTACAACCAATTCTTACAGCTCCTCAACTCAAAATGCAACAGCACTCTGTTCATGTCGGAGATTAAAACCGAAGAGCGTCTACTTAACCTTCTAAATGCCACATCACAGTTGATGATCAGCAGAGATTTCATGTTTCTATATACATATATATATATATACATATATATATATATATACTATGGCCGGTATCCCAGATGCAACCCGTCGCGTCTACTCTATAAGAAGAGAAGAGCCATCGTATTACACGTCATTAGAGCTAATAAAATTCGCACCAATGTATCTAAAAACAAAGAACATACCCCACGTTAAAGAAATGGTAGCCGCCAACCACTATCCCCACACCTTTGTTGAGAACAGTTGAACGTATATCGACTGAAGACGAAACCCAGCAAAATATCTTTCTAGTCTACTGTGAAACTACCGTATCGTGAAAGGACAGCTGAAAAAATTCGCTGTATCCTCTTTCTCACCACACCTTTTGGACCGTATTTAGATTGGATAATACTAAGGAACGACCGGTGATGCAATCCAAAGATCTAGCCACTACGGACGACCAGACAGACTGCCTTCCCAAATACAGTGGACTAATGCCAGATATGCAGGAGAAGTAACCTGACACTTGAAACCACGTGTTTCTGAAACCAAGTACCCTGGTTCTCTTCAAAAGACCCATACCAGCCGAAGGAGCTGGAGAAAGATTCGGCGATCGCACTGCATGTACTGTCAGAATCACAGCGCGTGCTAATTAGGCTGGAGCGGTATACAAGGGTCTACATTTCCACATGGGGCGATTTTCTGTTGAGGCTGTCGCCATTTACAGTTGACGCACATTCGTCAGCCGCAGTGATAGCAAACCTCTGTCTGCGATGCGGCCTGGATCTGTAAGTAACACTGGTTACGGATGCGCCTTACCGACATCAGTCTCAGCTGCACTCAGTGGGTAGAGGATTCGATCAATCCATCCAGATGGAACGCAAGCTGACCCGACCGCGACGAACCCCATGTGAGGTCTACTTTTTTGTTAGTGAGATATCAAACACAACATTCATGGGAATGTCACCGGAGGTGGTTGAGACGTTGAGCATTACAAATTGCCCTTAACGCTGTGTTCCTCTCACGCATTTTTATCAGATGATTAAGGGTGTTTGAAGATGGACATTGCGCTCGGCTGTATAAGACTGGCCGGGTAAAGGCCAGTTGTCGGTCTGTCATTTCGACCCGATCAACCAAAAAAACATTTAAAATTTTTCCGAGTAGAAAACTCTCGCAGGACTGATTTTATTATTAGGAAATGATTATGAATAACCCAAGAACGACACTTTTCCCCGAAATAGATTAACTAGAGTCGAGAGTAGGTAGCTGTAGGTGCTGGACTTTTTATCCGGCCTACTACGACAGCTCAGCACCGTTCGGTTATTAAACAATAGGTGAACTTTCTGGTTAATTTTTTGTGATATATTACGACAAATGAGAGTTAATAATATATCGCATCATTTTGAATGGGAGTCTGGCATAACGCAACTTTGTCTTCAGAGATTAGGCTGATGACTGTAATTTTCACTTAAGTTGTTCCAAGTTAGCAGTGTATTGATATTATTTTAGATTTACTGTTGTACTTCCGGTCTTCATGTTTTCTGAGCTCTTCCGGTTAGTACAGTCTTGTTGCACCGTGAGTGCCATACGAAGGCAGCACTGTCGTTCGCCTTCAACTATGTTAGGAACGCATAAGACTTGGTGTCAGGTTTGCTGGCACTACCGTCGTTGTTATACCTGCCGCTTTCGAAAATAAAGTTAAATCATCAGCAGCACCTGGTAGGCGTTTGAAATGAAGAGACTGAGGGTGATGGAGTGGCGGAAAACATGTTGTGTTCAACCGGAATTGTTGACACAGTGATTAAGCCAAATGGTTCGCGTGAGTTCTGTAAACAATATAGCAATTAATTCGTGTAATGTGCACTAACGTAATAGCTTCATCTGTCCTAGCGCAGCTAGACTGTCCGCTATTCAACCGAAGCATTACACACACCCTGACGCTGCTTACAACAGTATCGAAGCCACTTGTTGCTGGGTTGCCTTTAGGTCCAGGCAGTATATCTAACACTCCAAAAGCCTACCCTTAAAAAAGGCATTTCTCAAGGAGTTTGCACATGTATGTTTTAGTTTACTTCTAGCTGTAAATTTCGAGTGAGGAACACAGATCTGCAGGTTAACAACGACTTACATCGATTACCTAAGCACTGAACTGTGGCCTATTCTTGGTCACATTATTCTGCTGTTCGACAGTCGTCCGCCTGCAATTGGTAGTTAACATGATTGGTTGTCCGACGCCCCTGGTTTTATACGTAGGTAAATTTGTTACACAGACCAGCGAATAGAACCTACTTGAAAACGCTGGAAATAACACGTTGTCTCACTTCGTCTAATCGTCTAAGATGCACTTACTCATTGTTTCAGACAAAAAATTACAGGACACGTTGGCCATTACAGGTGTTACAACTTCACACCTCTCGGTGCACAGTACGGAAACATAGAAAATGACCTCTTTTGCATCCATGAAAAAAATTAAGGATGAATTCCAATTTCCGGAAATGACTGTGATGAATGTCAATTATTGAAGTTCATGTTATAAGCTTTTTGACACGGTGTGTACTTCTAATGCAAGCTTTTGGTTACCGTTCATTCGCTGTGTTCTGCTGAGTTCCGATACACGGGATATTGGCCTCGCGTTAAGTTCTGTCATTCAAGAAATATCACACTGTCGTCGCGGCAGTCTTCAATAACAATGAACCCTATCTGATGGTTGGAAACAGTGGTGGTGGTGGTGTTCGTAGCTCGGGTTGATGGTTTCGGTATTGATATGTTCGCCGAGCTTGGTATTTAGACTGCAAACGTTTCATCACCAATAACCGCTGGACACTTATTGGCACGTGAACTTAGGAAAATTCTTTCGGAGATGTTACGCAACAAAGCTCGAAGGCTTCTCCGGCGCGCGGAAGCTTCCACAGAGTTGTTCACCAATGCCATATTGTTCTGGTAGCTGATGGATGTGTGTGTATGGTTACTTTTTTTGTTTTAATTCACAGATGTTGATGAACTTTACCATATAAACCTGGAGGCTATTGCAAGTACCTGAGGAGATGCAGCGAAACGCGCTCGAGACACAAACCGCTCAAAAAAATGTATTCTGACTCATCTGTCCAGATTTTTACGGGAAAAGTTGTATCTATTTTTGCGAACGTCAAATTTCAAACAAAATGGAGCAGTAGAAGCAAACTACACCGATCTTACTTCGACAAGCATTTACCAATTTACTAATTTCGAGTACACAATATAGATGGAGACTTCATCTGCTCCCTATTTTTAGATTGAATGTTGGCACAAACAGTTGAAACACCGGCTAGCTGCCAGATAACATGTCCATGTGTTTACTGCCACCATGTTCATTTCCTTCCATACACGTAACGTATTGTAAATGTATAAACCTCACAATTATTTTCATTATAAACACTCGTAGCTCCCGGTTTGCATCTAAAAGAATGCTACACATGGGTACTTCCACGCATAACGGACAGTAATAGAATCGCATTGATTTTACCAGTGTGATATTTTAGTGCCAACTTCAGGATGCGGTTGTTTGATAGTGTTAGATGCTTCCTGTTCATAATTTGATGAAAGACCACAAAGTACATCCACAACAGTGAAGCCTCGAAACAGCTCTGTCAACTGATGAGCCAGACCATTTCTGTTTCTTCTTGCCAACTTTCTTGTTAAACCGGACAGTCCTCCCTATTTGGTCGAACCGGTCAAGGCTCCACCTACGTTCTCAGATAAAAAAGGACTGGTTGGTATCCAGCTCTCAGCTAGCATGGACCTTACATGCAAATGCACGTCCGTGGACAACAGAACTGATCAGTCAGTGTGCATCGCTTAGGCTACTGTGTACAAAAAGTGCACGGCCCTCCTGGGTTTGCCATACTTCTAAGTGCTTGAACTCTTCTTTCTGTTGATTGTTTGGGTGACATGCTGAAAAATATCTATTATTCGATAAATCGGTCTTAAAATCATTCCGCTACATCTGCCACGACCCTCCTAAATAGGCATTATACCCCGAGCACTGATGATGTCGCCTCGCTTGGCGATGAAACGTTTGCAACCTAAATGTCAAGCTCAGCGAACATATCGATACCAAAATGAACCCTATGCCTCACGAAACTTTGGACATTCATTCATCCCCTCGTGATACTGAGGATTAGTTTGAACGATTCGAATTGTGGTGTGGGACCGAATCCAGTCTAAATGAGAAGACATAGTCCGCCTTCTTCCTCCCCAGAATAGGAAAAGAGGCCTATTGTCTTCTGAAGAGTCTATCTTATCCAGATTCGCTGATGGATCTCCCATATATAAGCACAAAGAAAATACTGCTCGGTCATGTCACTGCTGTAAATTTTGAGGTCACCGAACAAGCCAAATTCAATATCATGCAGCGCCAACTGAACCAGTCATTCCGTGACTTTGTTCTCCAGATCCAAACTCAGACAGCACGGTGTGGTTTCGGTGATCAGTTGAAAATCCAACTTCGTGGCCGACTTATCGTCAGCAATAATGCTTCGGATCTACATAGACAACTAATGCTACTCCCAGAACCTACGTATCGAAAAACCAGTCATCTGTGAACACTACGAAGACGTTAATAATATAGTCCATAGTGGGAGTTCTAGTGGGACTCCGATCTTGTTTTGACCGACGAAAACCCGACCTACGGAGCACAGCACTCTGCGGCTATTCAATTCAGCTCCTAAATATGGTCATCGGTCAGTATATCAAGATTCTTTGCACCAGACGACACATGCCACTAAGAGATTAGGGAATTGTGCCTCATGTGGCAAGAAACATTCCAGATACACATGCATCCACCGCAGCTCTATATGCCACAACTGCGGGAAACAAGGTCATTTACAAAGTGTATGTAAGTCGAACAGAAATTGTCAGTTTGTCGAAACTGATCAAATTGAATTTGGTGCTACATGCGACAAGATGGAGTCCTTTACTTTTACAGTTGATTCATCAACTTCAGGGCATTTATTTCACACCCTTTTCACAGTACATGGCATGAGACATGATTTCATTATTGACAATGGCAGTGTTGAATTCATTGTGCCACAAAGATATCTATTACAGTTTTATCCAAATTACACACTATATTCTTGTTCCGTAACCATACGAGGCACAACTTGTCATTCCATTCCTGTTTTGGGTACAGTCACTATCCTGATCTTCAATGAACAGTCCTAGCCACTTGACTGCACCTCTGTTGTTACTCATCATGGCCCATCCATTTTGAGACTAAAAGCTTTAAAAATGCTACATATCCAGATTTCCTTGCTTGCACCACCGAGTGATTCCAAAGGTTTGAAAGACCTATTTCTCGAGTGCTCGAAGGCCACGGGCGGCATGAAAATACCTCCAGCTAAACTAGAAGTAACTGGCGGTCCGGTTTTTCTGAAACGTCGTATAATTCCTTATGGATTCTGTGAGCCGGTAACTAAGGTGCTAAACGAGCTGGTAAAAATGTAAGCCATTTAGCCTGTCCATTCATCCTCTTGGGCCACGCCGGTTATGACGCCCTTGAAGTCTGATGGGAAAACTCCGCGTATATGTGGCGACTATCGAATTACTGTAAATCGATGCCTTAAGAATATACATGTACCACTGCTGAACCTGGGGACATTCTGAACAAACTTTCGAAATTCAAAGTTTTGTCTAAGATTGACTTAAACGATACATATCTGCAAATTATTTTGGATAGGGCATCAATGGAGATAACAACAATCAATACACCTAATGGACTTTTTCAGTACCGAATTTTGGCGTGTGGACTGATTAACTCTCCTGCTGTCTCAGCAGGTAACGAATACTATCAGGATGATATCATCGTACATGCCCCAGACAAGATAACTCATGATTCTCGACTCTTGAAACAATTCCAACAGTTTTTCGACAAAAACATCGCCGTTACTCCAATCAAATGCGATTTTACTGTAAACAGTTGACGGTAACGGACTCAAACCCGAGGCCAAACGTCTGGACCCATTAGTCAACGCACCTTCACCCACAAACCTATCTGAATTACGTTCTTTGTTAGGTGCTTTGCAGTACTATTCCCGTTTCATTCCAAATTCCTCTCACCTTGCTGAGTGTTTATTCCAGTTGCTTTCCAAGAAGCAGTTCACGTGGACTCCAATTCATGAACGATGTGTAGGGTCACTGGTATTTTTTGTCACATAATGTCATACTTTGTCCGTTTTCTCCTAGAACTACGCCTGTGTTGATTACTGACACTTCTCCAGTTGGAATCAGAGCTGTGATTGAGCGGGACGACAAACCAGTTGTGTGTATATCTCGCTGCTTCAATCCAGCAGAAATGGGTTATGCTCAGACACACCGTGAAGCTCTGGCGGTATATTGGGAGGAAAAGCGGCCTCGTAAGTATCTGTTTGGGATACCGTTCAAAATTGTGTCGGATAATGAAACACTGAAATTCATCTATAATCCTGACAAGTCATTGGCACTTTAATCAGCAGTCACGGTTCAACGATGGAGCATAGCACCCAGTGCATACGGCTATACCATGGTGCACAAATCAGCCGACCAAATCAAACATGTGGATTACTTGTCGCGTGTTCCATATACATCTGAGCAAACTTCTAGTAATGAATGCCTTCTAATGCACGCTCTGCCGGTTAGCCAAACAGAGTTGATTCGCGATACTCAACATTACTTTTCACCCATTCTCAGTGCGCTCCGTCGTGGTTGGGTCTCACAAGTCAGACGAAAATTTCCTACATTTTATGTGCATCGGGAGGAACTATCACTCACTCCAGATGGATTATTGTGCTTGAATGACAGAAATGTTATTCCTCTAACTCTACGTAGGGCTGTTCTGGACGATCTACATTCCCGACATCTTGAAGTTGAAAAGATGAAGTCTCTGGTCAGATTAACGTGCTGGTGGCCAGAGATTGATGCTGATATTTGTCGTATGACTAAAAGTTGTTCATCTTGCCATCTCAATTTCCACAATTCACCGTCTAATTGGACTCCATGGCCGATGTCAACTGAAGCCTGGCAACAGGTTCACGCGGATTATTGTGGAATTTTTCTTGACACGTATTATGCGCTACTAGTGATTGATTCCGATTCGAAGTGGCCGGAAGTGGCATTCACAACAGCGTCCACTGCAGAACTCATCATGTACGCACTCAGAAGAATATTCAGCAGAGAAGATAAACCTCATTGGTGACTGACAATGGTACCCATTACACTGCCAATCTTCTAACTACTTCGCTCAACGGTATTGGATGCAGGCATCTGTTTACTCCTGCTCGACATCTCTGCTATAATGGTTATGCTGAAAACTTTGTTAAAACACTCAAAAGTGCTATAGCCTCTCTTCAGTGTACTATATTCAAAGACCTTCAAAAAGGTGTTGATAACTTCTTGCTACAATATCGCAATGCCGTCAATCAACTACACATGAAAGTCCCGCCAAACTGTTCAAGTGAAGACCTTTGAGGTCAAACTTGATGTGTATTCAATCCTCTGAAGTTACATTTTATCGTGGTAATGACTTAGGATCGTCATCTGGTTTATTTCGAGAGAATCTTGGTGAATGATTTTACCGAATTCTAGATGTTGGTGATTTATCAGTACATAATCGACACGCGGATCGGATAGGTTTTGAGGATACAGGTCAGTTCATTTCAAATTCCGGTGCGACTTCAGATAATGTTGAGTCCGTTCTAGATTCGAATTCGAACCAAGAAATTACAAGCATCATTCAAAGGTCTTCAAGGTTGCAAATTAAACCCAGAAGGGATTTCAAGAACCCGCAATCCCATTCAACGTGTGACGAATGTGGTGAATGTCATTGGGCACGTACTTACACGCCAGTTATTGAAGTTCAAGTTGCACACTTTTTGATACGGTACGTAGTTCTAATACAAGCGTGTCGTTATCGTTCATTCGCTGTGTTCTTCTCAATTCGGATATACGGGATATTATCACGCGTTAAGTTCTATCTATTCAGGAAATATAACAAAGACTTGGAAGCATAATTCACATTAGTTTATTGTCTTTAACTGAGCTGACCGTGGACAAAATATCACACACGCCCTGACCCCACAAGCTTAGATTTTTCCCGAGTACCTGATTCGAATCCGGTATAGTGGATCTAAACAGTATATGGAAACTCAGGTGTGAATAGGCAGTCGAAATCTGATGAAAAAGAAAACAAATAACTCACAATAGTTCGTGGAGGCACGTTGGTTTAGTGTTCCACTACACCAAATGAGGATTCTCACTGATAATACTTGCCGTGTGTCCCCCAGATAGTCTCGATGTCACGGCCGAGATAATTCCAACGACAGATAAATAAATAAATAAAGTTGCCAAACTAAACGGTTGATTCCGCCGAATTCTAACTCTTCCAACGATTTGTACGCCACCGACCCTGAACGCGAACAGCAAGCAGAACTCGCGAACTCGGAAGAGTAATTCGGAACTTATTGATTACTCTGTGTATCGATTGACCTCGTTCAAACATCATGTGTACATATGAGGTTGAAGAAGATGAAAAGGCATGAATAACAATAAAAAAAACATGAAGTAGAAAATAGTGTACAAATCGTTACACCGGCGTTCTTCCGACAACCTTTGTAGATTTCACCATTTGACGAGTGTTATAAAGGCCACCAAAACCAATTTTCCCGTCATATCTCTCTTGAGATATCTCATAAAAGACATCCCTAGGAGATTCTGTCCTCTTTGGTTTATCCGAGAGGTAGGATGCCACACAATGTCATGACTCTCTCCTGTATTCCGAGCTAGTAATTTTGCAAAGGAAAAAACTTCGCAAGGTAACCGTCGGAAATGGATGATTTGGTTGAAGACCACAGTTACGTCGTGAAATATAACCCGGATTTGGCGAATTGTCATTACATGACCGCCATTCTTCTGTATCATTTTACAGTAACGGTAACAGCAGTAAGAACTGTGTGTATTTCTGCACACTCACGTGAGAAGCACACTCGGATGTGCACGATCATCAGAGATAACTATAGGTGATACGAACAACAGCAAAGAATAGTACTACAAACGCGAAATCTGCCACAAAAAGGCGTGATCAAAAAAAAGATTATGATTCACAGAACGTTGACGCACGAAACAGGAAGAAAGGTGGTTCGCTTGTTTAACGGATTTAGTCCGAAATATCTGATGCTGCAATAATTCAACTTTTAACAAGTTGTGTATGAGCCGATTTTTCAAAAAGGTCAACCCAGGCAGGGAGGAACGTCCGAATGTATTACCGAGGGATCTCACTATTGCGGCCTGGAGATTCCACTGGCCTGCCTGCGGTTTGATGTGTAATATAGATCCAAAACCTGTGGTTGCATATTTTACCTAGTCTATTAAAAAGTTCGCACGATGTGTGATGCCCGATTGTTGGTCTGTATGTCATGTGACTGTGGCGCATACTTGAGACACGCACGTGTCACATACTTCCGGTTTACTCGCTCATCGACGACCGGCCTCTGGCCTCTCTAGCTAATTCGCGTGTCGGTGCCGTTTACAGCGCTATCAGAGACCACTTGTACATTCCGCCGAATAAATATTTGGTCTCTCTCCTCAACGGCCTTTTGCTTTTCGCGTCTGATAACTGCGTACCTGGGGAAAAAACGACTTAGTGCAACGGGCACTGAGGGTCTATATTTTTCGACGAAGACTGTGCATTGCTAATATTTTTGCATTGGTTAATGAAATATATGACACTGTCAATTAGTTGTTGTAATAGTGCACGATGAATTAGTAGCCGGCAGGTACCTCCAGAGTGGTTACCACGTGGTAGTCAGAGCTCTATACAGAGTTTGACGTCGATTTGCTTTATAAGTTCATTGTTCGAACTGAAATCCAGGTTTCACGATACAAAAGGTTGACATGGGGGATGCAAAAAATTGACGACCCGGGTTTTCATGTGATTGTGTATGGGGAATGCATGGGCATATTTTCTCAGTTATGTGGGAAGGGTTCTATATGATATTCAGTAATCCGTTTATGTCAGCTACCATTAACCACGGTCTGAAGGTTTATAACCCTTACAGTTCTGGTAATTACGGGGAAGAGTATACTATCGCAATCCACTGTATGTTCCGTGGCACCCTGGGTAACGCCTGCGCTTCAACGTACATGAATAATCTTATGTTGATTTTCCGATGGCTTCGTGATCAAGCAGGTGAATAATGGGGATATGGGTGACCGTTCAGTTTGGTCCGACTTGAAGGGTACGTACGTGATATGCAGCTGACGGCTAAAGATTTGCCGGACCACACTGGAAAAGATCATTAGAGGATACACAAATTTTGAGGACAGGCATTTTGTTCGACAAAGCAAGACAGTTGTTCAAGCTCTTTTTAAAACGCCAAATGTTGGTGGATCTTGTTTCAATCGGAAGTTCATTCGAACTATAGTGATATTTTACAATGAAATTAGCACGTATCTGTTTCTGAATTAGCAGTGCTGGTGACATGCTGCCCTTATTTTTCAGAGCATATGAGGAGCTATGTTGCAAGTGGACGATGAACACTGTAGTGATGGCATCCGAATGTCTTAGTTTGAACAGAAGTGTAAGCCTCAAGTTTCGTCTTCGTAACCAAAGTGAATCGACGTCGAGTTTTGACAGGATTCTCCACAGATAAACGAGGGAGCATACCGTAATAGGTTTCTGCCAATTAACCGCTGGAAGTTATCCAGTACAAGTCTATCAGACTTGCGTAGATGGCAGTAGAGGAACGTACGATTCTCGTGTTGAGGCCTGGCCCACATTTTGCGAAGCGTCACCCTCGCAGCTGGTAAACTGAGCGTCCTTTTGATGCAGCCTGTTGTTCTTTTAGTTTTCGCCACCTCGGAAATACTTGTTCGGGGAAATTCAAGGAGTTTGAATAACGTGCACCCAAATCACTGACCTGAGTGGCGGCATCAACATTGCAAACGTTCAATGAGACAGAACCATTGGGTAACTTGCAACCATAAGTAACTACTTCATCAACCACGTTTTGCGCCACAAATACAATGAAGTTTGGACCTACCGCATGTTTCCTAGACAGAAAACAATGTTACTTGACTGGAGGAAGATGTAAACAATTTTGATGTCGTCAGCAAACATGCCTAATAACAGCGTATACGTCATGTATATACGTGAGGAAAAGCAACTGTTCCAGAAGGTTCCCCTGAATTGCCCCACTAGTCTCTGGATTTTTTGTTGAGCAGTGCTTTTCTATTTTGACTATTTGAGTGCATCCTTCAAGATATGACGAGAGCCAGCTATCCAAGGGGTACTGAGAGTCAAAATCGGCCATTTTGGTCAAGAGACACCTACGTGGCACACGAACAAAAGCCTTTTGCATATCTCATAGTATGATGATCACCTCACTTCCTGCGTCCGCAGACACCGACATGTGGTTTATGAATTCCAACTGACAATTCATGCAGGAGGGCTCAATATGAAGACCATACTGTGAAGGGTTTACAGGATTTTGTGACCATAAGAACTCGATAGCGTGCACCTTTACTTTCCTTTCAAACATTCTTGAGCAGATTGATGTGTGGTTGACGGGACGATAGTTACTAACACCCTGCCTTGGACCACTATTGTAACAGGGCAAAACGGTTGATCTTTCCTTTCGGAGAGGAAAAGTCTTGGACAAAAGTGTTAGGGTGAACAAATTAAGCGAACGGATGGTTAAATCCTTACATCCTTGCTTGATAACTACTGGTTTGATACCATCAGGTCCAAGGTGAGTTGAGGATTCGATGATAGCTAACTAGGAAGGAATACCTGTAAAATCAATGAGAACATTGCTCAAAGCGCTATATTTCCAACGGAGTATTACCGGACCACAAGGTGTGTTCTTCGTTAGACGAAGAAGCGAAATGTGAGTTGAAAATTTCACATACTGCAACGGGGTCGTCAACAAGTTTCCGTCTTTGAGGGTAATAACTTCTACAGCAGGGTCCCTCATGGGACTTATCCGTCCCATCACCTGCATGTTTCATGCCTCTCCGCTTGCTACAGAGCGCGAGCTTTTCCTCATTTATATGGCATTTGTGGTTTGCGTATCTAAACATGCTGCTGTTTTACAGCGCCAGGGCGAAATTAGTGCATGTTGTGTCTCGACTTATGTAGCTTAAACCCGTCAGTCTCTTTTGCAAGAAGGATTCCAGCTTGCGTACACGAATCGACGCGTTATGACTTCATGGGGGCCAGAATGTCGATACAAAACGTCGAATGTCTGACAAATTTCCCAGACTCTATTTTTGGGTCTGATGTGAGAAAGAAGGTGTTTCAATTTAGGGACCAGAGTAGAGAGAGAGATTCCAATGAATGAATTTGGTTGGAATTTAGAATGCAACTGTCGGTTCTGTAGCCCTATTGAAATCGAACGGACATCTGATATTATTGTGGTTACTTCCTGGAAATCGTTCTAGAACAGACACCCTTACACACCAGACACCTATGATGGATATGAGATCCAATGTACGTCTTGGTCTGGTGGACGTTGAGACGTTTCGATCTCATCTACTCACTTGAATCTGTCGGTTTGAGTTTTCAAGGCGTGTTTGTTACATGATCCATTATATCTATAATGCATGTACCATTTGTGTTGTTTTGTAGTTGCATCCTATGAGTAGCTCGCGAAGACCAGTGATAACCATTAACCATAATGAGTCTTCGAAGTCATAAGGGTTAGACTCATCAGGTACGACTTCGGAAATCTGCTCTTTGAAGTGAATACCGCATCCACCGCCTCGTCCTGTAAGACGGTCCCTATAGACGAGTTGAACGAAGTTTGACTGTCGCCTTATTCAGGTGAGCCGTATGAGCACCTCTGACAACCTTTATCAAGCGCGCCGGCCATCCTGGTCGCCAAGGTAGGATCCAGCTGCTCAACCCGACCGTGCCAGGGAACCAGAATTCACCGAAGCCTCCTTGCCACATCCAAAGTTTAATCGGTTCCACATTGCTGGAGAGGCCATTTTCGAGAGAGGTGTGGATCCAGCTAGAGGACATTCCCTGCCCCAACCCTCAGTCGATCCTGACACAGTTGGCCCACAGTGCCCATCATCTGTGAGAGACATATGAGAAACAGGCGCCCCAGGTTTTCGTGCGCAAGCTCCGCGTTCACTCATTCCGTCCTGTAATTTTAACCGAAGGACATCAGGCTGTGGGCTTCGGAAGTGACAAGGGCATACTTTGAGTGTCAGCCCGACTACCGCTGGAGTCATCACCATTTTGGCAATCACAATCGCTTCTGTCGAAACCCCCGTTTCCCTTCTGGAAGGCACCATGGAAACTTGCTAGCCCACACGTCGCGGCGGTCGAAGTTGCTGGTCCTCGCAGTCACCTGATCTAAGTTCGAGAAGGCAGAACCCAAGTTCGCCAACCCATCGGTATTCGTGCAAAGGCCAGTCCTCCTACGGGAGTCTTGCGAACGAACCACGTACAGCAAATGGCACGCCTATCACCGCTCATGGCCAGCATCCACGTGTGTTGACCTTGGGCCTTGGCCGCGCACTGCATCGGGTCTTCACAATGGCGGGCGTTGAAATGTCAATCACTGGTTCAGACACTCTTGTGCACTGCGACTCGCTAGTGGACGCATGACATCGTCGACTAGCCGACCGCACAACCAAAGTACGCTTTATCTTGAACTTGGCCAACACGGCCTCAGTCGGTCTCATGTGCCGCAACATGGTCACAAACAACTCCGTTTCAGCAGTCGAGTGATTTCTTATTGTCTTAAGGCAACCAACCTCGTTGCCGACTGCCACGGTTTCAATATAACACCACGTCGTCACTATAGGCACGCCTCTGTTGGTCGATGCTCGTCGATTAACACCGGACGAATTAAGGACGGTGTGAGTTGATTTCAAGCATATGCCCGGTCTTTCGACAGTTCTTGGGTCCTGCCTGCCGAAAATATCAGAAGACTGGCACCAAAATGAGAACAATATTGCACCAACTAGCGCCACGGTGTCTGACGAGTATCCCACTCTTCATATTCGGGACGTCAATGCAAGCTTTCAAGAAGCCCGTAGGCAACCATAAATTCCGCAATCATTGGGGTCGAATTTCAGTCCAGAGGGAAGATGGGCGTAATTGTGCGAATCCTCGTTTTCAAATAGTTCCGATAGTATTGAATGCGGAACTGTGCAAAGTACCTATATTTCATCAGTTGTAAATAACGGTATTGATGGGGAGGTCGGAACACAATGAAAAAGTGCTTAACGTACTAGTACGGTGACAACACTTATCTTCCATTTCTAAGAAAGCGACATTAGCACAGTTTTTAAGTCTTAAAGGTGCATTTATTGCGATTTTCGAGGTGTAATACATGACTGTCTGACCTGAGAATGCTGTGGGTACGTTCCCACAAAGTCTCACACCAGATTTGACGAGTTACCCAGTGGCAATAATTCAGAAGACAACAAACAGCGCAGTACTCTATATATTGCCACGACCGAGAAGCAACAAAATGTACAGCCAGCAAGCGTCCTGCGTGTAGCGCGCGGAACGGAAAAGTGAGGAATTTTTCTACCAGCGGAAATAAGGCTTACAATTGGGCTAAACAAACTTGGCTCATCAGGGGGTGTCAAATTGTACAACAAAATATCAACAAAAATTAGGCTCTTCTAGGAGGTCGCTACAGAGCTTCCCCCCAGAAGGCTACTAGGGTACACAGGAGCCTTCGTTACACAAAATAAGCTTGCAACAATGGGATGACTAAAATGTAATGTCCATTGCTAGGCAAATGTCCAGCTAGCAGAAAGCACAAAAGAATAATAAAGGGGAAATGTCCATAAGGTGGTCGGTCGCGGATTGAAAGGTGCGCTGAGTGAGTCCGTTATTTAGATTATTTAGGTTATTTAGATTATTTAGTCTTCGGTGCACATCTATCGCAGCGGGCTACCCAACCCCAAAAGACTCACAAGTGGGAAAAAAAAGGGGAGGTAGGTTTACCCAGTGCTGAACGATAGTCTTCAGGAGTTGTCTCTCCATTGCACCAAGCCCAAGTGATCTAAAACTGAACGAACGGTGAAATACCTGTACCAGGTAGAAAAACAAGCTCACCGTGTTAAGGGAACGTTCAGCATCAGTAATCCGCTGGAGATGTGATACCTTTTTAGTAATACTGTAAGTCGGTTGTGCTGAAATCACGCTTAAAAAGAACTCAGAGAAAATGTGTTAGTGTATGCCGACAAAAGAATGACATTAAATAATGGTAACAAAGTAGTTGTAGTAAACCAGCATATTATATGTAGAAAACACTAACGTATTCCGCAAACCTTACAGGTTTTCGTACGCGTCTACCGTGTCGGTCGTGCAGTACGGGGGAAGGTGTGGGACTGCAATCAGGTATGTTTGACGTAAGTTCAGACTGAGACGATGGAGGTGCCGGTATAGGCACGACACTAGGTTCATCATCCTCGATGAACGCGGGTTTAATTCGATCGATTGAGACGACATCGCGTCTGCCGTCACGCTCGACAGTGAAATTCTTTTCGCCTCGTTGTAACACGCGGAAAGGGCCTGTATACGGCGGCTGCAGAGGCTTGCGTGAGCCATCTGCGCGTATGAAGACGTGAGAGCAAGAAGAAAGCTTCTCGTGCAAGTGCACGGGTGACGAACGCTCTCGTGGTTGCACTGGACGTAACCGCCGCATGTGATTCGCCAGGCGTGCTACATACTTTCCGTAATCGACAGTTCTGGTTGCCGAAGGAGACACTAGTTCGTTGGGTAATCGTAGGGTGCAACCATAGACGAGTTGAGCCGGTGTAGCCTTTAAGTCAATCTTGACGGTGTTCCGCAATCCAAGAAGAACAAGAGGTAAGGCCTCTTGCCAGGAAGTGTTTGACTGCGCACTGAGGGCTGCTTTCAACTGACGATGAAAACGTTCCACCATCCCATTGGATTCAGGATGATAGGCAGTAGTGCGTATATGCTTGCACCCGAGGGTATTAAGGAGATCCGTGAAGGATCCCTCGAAATGGGAACCACGATCCGTAGTCACCACAGCAGGACAACCAAATTGGGCTACCCAACGTTCCAAAAAGGCGCGAGCCACTGTTTCGGAAGAGCAATCAGGAAGTGGGATTGCTTCCGGCCACCTAGTAAAACGGTCGACACAAGTCAGGAGGAAAATGAAACCGTTGGAGGGCGGTAGCGGTCCAACGAGGTCGACGTGCACGTGATGAAGACGTGCGTCAGGTGCCGGGAAGATACCGATGGGACTCTTGGTATGCCTATGAACCTTAGAACGTTGGCATTCCAAACAGCAACGAGCCCAATTTCGGACGTCGTGATTCACTTTAGGCCAAACGAAGCGCTCAGTGACAAGCTTCACTGAGGCACGTATGCCAGGGTGCGATAGGTTATGCAGTGCGTTGAACACTGCACGACGAAACGATAGGGGCACTACAGGCCTAGGTACGGTTTGTGAAACATCACACAGGATGGTGCCCTCAGAGGAAATTAATGGAACAGGCTGTATTTTGAGAGAGCTACGTTGGCGGAGTTGCTCTATCTCGGGGTCGCCTGTTTGCGCAGCGGCCATGGCGGCCAAGTCAAGAGGACTAGGCGTAGAATTGCTAACCTGGTATACCCGTGAGAGGGCATCAGCGACAGGGTTGAGGACACCCGAGACATGCCGTATATCTGTCGTAAACTGAGAGATATAATCCAGGTGTCTGATTTCCCTGGGGGAATACCTGTCGGACGAAGAGTTTAAAGAATACACCAGTGGTTTATGGTCAGTGTAGACCGTGAACTGTCGGCCTTCAACAGAATGCCGAAAATGGCGTATAGCAAGATAGATGGCTAGTAATTCTCGCCCAAAAGTGCTGTAACGAGTCTCGGCTGGTTGCAACCGTTTCGAAAAGAATGCAAGGGGTTGCCAACTGCATCCAACGTATTGCTGTAGCACGGCGCCAACAGCCGTATCGGAAGCGTCGGTCACTATCGACAACTGAGCGTTAGGGTCTGGATGAGCTAGCAGGGCTATTTTGGAGATAGCCTCTTTAAGCTCTCTAAAGGCTGTGCGCGCTGAATCAGTAAATGACAGTTTACGATCACCTCCACGGAGGAGATCTGTCATCGGTTGCATTAAATGCGCGCAACGAGGGATGAATCGACGATAATAATTTACCAGGCCACAGAACCTACGAAGCTGCTTGAAAGAAGAAGGCTCAGGATAATCCTGGATAGCCTGAACTTTGGAAGGTAGGGCAGCAATTCCGTCGGCTGAAATTCGGTGACCTAGAAACTCTATGGTCGACTTACCCAGTTCGCATTTCGTCGGGTTGACTGTGATACCGTAGCTAGTCAGTCGTTCAAACAAACTACGCAGATGCGAAAGATGCTCCTCTTCAGAAGAGCTAGCAACCAAGATATCATCTAGGTAAGGATAGACGAAGTCCAGACCGCGGGTGACTTCGTGCATGAAGCGTTGAAAAGTCTGGGCGGCATTGGTCAATCCAAATGGCATCCGCAAGAACTCGAAAAGGCCAAATGGAGTAATCACAGCGGTCTTAGGTATGTCTTCCGCCGCCACTGGAATTTGATGATATGCGCGGACCAAATCGATTTTGCTAAAGATATTTTTGCCCGTGAGGCAGGTCGTAAGATCCTGCATATGTGGAATAGGATACTTGTCAGGGACTGTCACTCTGTTGAGACCGCGGTAGTCACCGCAAGGACGCCAGTCTCCTGATTTCTTGGGAACCAGATGCAATGGTGAGGCCCAAGAACTGTCGGAAGGGCGAATGATCCCGAGTTCGAGCATGTGTTCGAACTCTACCCTAGCGACTTTAAGTTTTTCAGGGGCCAACCTGCGAGGCCTAGCCGATACTGGCGGGCCTTTGGTTCGTATGTGGTGTGTGACATTGGATGTCACAGCGGGCACAGCGTTCGACGTCCGGACTAGTTGAGGGAACTGTTGAAAAAGTTCCGTAAAAGACGGTGGGGCAGTCGGTGTCGCGTAAACAGGACTGATAGCTGTGATGGTCGTGCGATTACCGTTAATGCTCAGGTGTGTAACAGCATCTATTAGTTTCCGGCGTCGCGTATCGACTAGAAGGTCGAAATGCCGGAGGAAATCGATACCGATAATGGCAAACGGAACCGCAGCGACAACGAAAATCCAACGAAAGTTTCGTCGGAGACCTAAGTCCAATGTTAACGAACGCTGACCGAAAGTCTGGATAACTGTGCCGTTGGCGGCACGGAGATGAGGAGCGCCTGACTGTGTCGCCTCGGAAGGGGTCTGTGGGACTACGCTAACCTGCGCTCCTGTGTCCACCAGGAATGCGGTCCCTGTGGAGAGATCCCTAACAAACATAAGGCGACTAGGGGTGGATGCGCCGGCGACGTCCGTCGCCATTACGCGTCGGCGATCCGGTTTCCCTGGAGCGGTGAGGGAAACGAGCAGGGCGTTGTACACCTAGTGGCTTTAGTACCATATCGTTCATGGTACCAGCAGAAGCCTTTACGAGGCTGTGAATTGCGTCGACGAGGCGACCTACTTGTATGCCGACGCCGTGGGGATCGCCTTCGGGAACGGCTAATAGTCATTTTGCCTAAGTCTCTGCGTAAGGCAGCCACTTCTGCCCATAGGGCCTTGACCTCTGCAAGTTCGGTTGAGCGAGAACTTACAGGTTGTTCCAAAGCTGAGGTCGTAGGAACAGCACTTACCCTGGGATTATTGTAATCGTGCAGAAACGGTTGGAAGCGCTCGACTACTTGGTCGGCAATTTCAGCAGCTTCTGATAGCGGTTGTGAGCGGGCTACGGACACAATAGCTTGGGCTGTCTCCGGCAGCCTCTGCATCCATAGCTCTCGCAATAGTGACTCATCCATGTGAGAGCCACCGAGAAGTTGCTGCATTTCACGGAGCAACGTAGACGGGCGTTTGTCACCCAGTTGCAATCCACTGAAAAGCTGCTGTAGGCGGGTTTTCTCTGATGGGGTTACCCGCTTGATCACGGCCTCCTTAAGAGTATCATAACGATGTTCCGCGGGTTGACTGAGGAGGACGTCACGCAATTGCATGGTGACTTCCTTCGGAAGTCTAGACACTAGCTGACTGAACTTCGCCTGGTCAGACGAAATTCGGTTATTGACGAACTCGGCCTCAAGATAGACAAACCAGAGTAAGGGATCCATCTCCAAGAATGGAGGAACTGTTAGTGTAACTGCGCCTACAGTATGCGAATCTAAAGGCTTAATATCTTCCCCAGACATGGTAAACGCTCAGTAGCTTATAATATGCAAAAACGGAAAATATAGAGTAGGTGAATGAATATGAAAATTTGGCCAGACCTGATATATAACCAAAAATTGAAATACGGTCAATAAAAATGATAAAATGCCGTATAAAAAAAATTAACACCAAGGAACTGACTCACCAAATGACGTGAGACGAAGATACACGGACAAGATACGCCGGATCACACAATAAAAATAGCGGACCAAACTGCGGCGAAAATACTATTGTCGGGCTCACCAGTTTGTGGGTACGTTCCCACAAAGTCTCACACCAGATTTGACGAGTTACCCAGTGGCAATAATTCAGAAGACAACAAACAGCGCAGTACTCTATATATTGCCACGACCGAGAAGCAACAAAATGTACAGCCAGCAAGCGTCCTGCGTGTAGCGCGCGGAACGGAAAAGTGAGGAATTTTTCTACCAGCGGAAATAAGGCTTACCATTGGGCTAAACAAACTTGGCTCATCAGGGGGTGTCAAATTGTACAACAAAATATCAACAAAAATTAGGCTCTTCTAGGAGGTCGCTACAATGCCCAGTTCTGTGGCCTTCTGGGGAGATGGATCAACTGGTAATTTACAACCATGCTTTAGCTAAAGTTTTGGGAAAATGGCTTGGTACTGCATGCACCAGTGCACGAGGGGGGTCGGTCGAGAATGGTTGTTGTGCCCGTGAGATTTTCTTATTTCGGTTAGTTTGTCTTCAGTGCGTTTGTTCTTCATCACAGTGGGGTTGCTTTTGAGGGGAAAAGAGAGTTACTTTGTCTAGTGCTGTGCGATAGGCGGCTGGGAGTTTTCTCACCCCTCACACACACACCGTGTACAAAGCGTTGTTTTCAGGTCAACTGATAGCAGTGATAGTAGTACATATATAGAATAATGTATTTCTTAATGCAAATTTGAGGAGCATGCCGGGTTATGCGAAATCATTGCAGATAATTGCAGACGATATAAAACAACGAATAAGTAAACAGTAGCAAAAAAGCGATTCCTACTACCAAAAACGGCGTGATCGGGAAGAAAATGATTGTAGTTTACAGATGTTTGACGCAGACAGCAGAAAAATGGATAGTTTGCTTGCTTCGCAGACTCAGTTCCAAAAATGCGACGTTACGCTAACTTACCCTTCACAAGGTTGAGTGGAGGGTTGTAAATAATTCAAGGTCCCCGGGGAAAACGTCCAAGTGCATCTTAAGAGTACGTCACTATTACACGATATAACTAGCGTCGGGAGATGCTAAGATAAGTCAGCTTTGACGAAGCAGGACATAAAATATCAAAATCCAGCGAACGATTATGTAGGCTCCAGCGCACGACTTCGTCGATTGCTGGAAACCGTCTAAAAGTTGGAAAGCTTGCGAACCATTCTGACGAGGCGATGTTTCGTGCGTCCATTCACCGCAGAAAAATTCCTCGCATAAGGAACATTTGTGAGATCGATTGGAATTATGCAGTCTCACACGTTCACTAAGAAAAAATGGGGTGATCACCTTTACAATGACGAATAATGTGCATGTGACATTTTTCGACAGACTTCATGCGATATTAGTAATGTTGCTCTGGTTATTGAAATATACAACCCCGTCAACGTGTCGGCATGATATCTCGTGATTTACTCGCGATTTATTCAAGCAAGCAGAATATCGAGTCGATAATTTGGAGGGTGCGTGTTCCGACATTGGCTCATAAAACGTCATTCTGATGGATTTATTAATAAATGCCAGTTCTGTATATCTTCCAGCAATCGGAGTAATGCGTATGTATGAATAAACACGGTTTAGTGATCAAGGAGTAGACCAAGTGCTAAACGATATAACGGACCATTTCAAGTGAGCCGTTTTTGAGGGGAGTTAGACAACGGAGACGGCTATTTGCATTATGCGCGGTTGCCGGTTGAAATTTTCCCGGACCACACTCAATATAGTCATCAGAGGACACAAAATTTGAAAATAGACATTAAGTTCGATAGCGTAAGATAGCTATCCGAACCGTTTTCAAAACGCTGAATGTTCCTGCTGGCCCCGAATCCATTAGGATGTTTTTCCCAAATATAGGAACACTTTACAATAAAGAAGTTTGCGTGTATCTTTTTCCGAGGTAGCAGAGTTAGAAAAGTGGACCCCATATTTTTCAGGCCATATGGGGAGTTGTGTTGTGAGGGGACGGTGAACAATGTGGTGATGGCGTCCGAATGTACGAGTTTAAAAAGAAGTGAGAGGTTCAACTTTAGTCTGCACAATCAGAGTGGATCAATACCAAGTTTTTGATAACGTTGCCTACAGGTGGACGAAGAGGAATGTCCTAGTAAGCTTTCGATAAATGATCGATGGAGGTTTTCTAACACACGCCTATCAGACTTGCGTAGATGGATGTGTAATTCTAAAGTTGAGGCCGAGCACTCATTTTGTAAAGCGTCAGACTGGCATCCGGTAGACTGAACGATTTTTGATACAGTCCACTGCTTTCGAACGGCAGGCTCCTAAGCTCTCTGTCATTCGTGGGAATAAAACAAACAAAAAGTCGTATTCAACTGCTGTAGCTAGTATCAAGTCGTCTGGAAACCCCAGATGTGTTCGCGCCACTACGCCCAAGAACTTGGGTTCCATTACTCGGGAAGACCCTGTGACCAACCGTGATCTCTTCGAGTGCATAGACGACTGCATCAGAATTCGCGATTAACACGGTCGTCAACACTGGCGGAACTTGTGAGCGAAAAAGGAATTCTAAACTTTACGTCTATTTTCCACGGTTCCGTGTTGTTTGAGAAAACGCGACTAGTCCTTATCGTGCAAGAGCGCGATAACGATGTGGTGGGGTTGTTCTTGGCTGCCCATGAGCCTAGTAGTTTCCCAAGGTTTCAGGATCACCCAGGCGTAGTCTGGAGGGTGTGGCAGGGGCGGAAGATGCTAAGAAGGAAACCGCCAAATTCTAATCGATCTCGGAACGCCTACATCAGAAACGCTCCTGATCCCGGAATGGACCAGCCTGAGCACGGTGAAAACCATTAGAGATTTCCCGCTCTTACTTTTGAGATGGTCGGTGTGCAAATTCAGCACATTCAACGCATCTGCAGTCCTAACACTGCCATCGAGGATCGATGTTAATGTTCACGTCGTAGCAACAAACGCCATGTGGATTCATCGTCACATGTATCATCCCGTACTTAACATGATAGAATTCCATCTTGTCCGTTTCAACTAAGGAGGTGAAGAGCCGAAATCCGGTGGTCGTGTTTGCGCTGGTCGATTTAAAGAGCCTGTAGTTGATTTAACGATATAGTAAAGCTATTCTCAACCGACTGGGGTTGGTCGGTGATAGTTTCTTCAGATTACTGAATCACTACGCGTTTCCTCGTTGACATCTTCGTTGAAAGCAATTACATCAACTCACTCAGTCTATTCAGTAGAATCAACGAACTTCGTCGTCTTCAATTCACTATAAAGTAACTGTAATTGGGTCCTGGCTGAGCGTTTCCCTTCTGGACTCTCAAATTTGAATGGATGAGATGTTGCTACCTCTGGCTGATAAGGCGGGAGATAACACTGATGGAACCGTTCTCTATGTAGACTTTTCGCTTCAAGAATTTCATCGTGACAAACCGGAGGTTACTGTGATTCATGAAACAGTCTGGTGTCGTGTTTGCCTGGCTGATGCCAATCTTTGGTTGTTTGAGATGTTATACAAGCTCTCACTTGGTGATTATACGACGGGCAAACCAATATCTGCACTTTGGGAAACTACAACCCGTTGTAACCCTCTAGAAGTGAAATACCCCGCGTTCCCTCAGGTGGATTCTGAAGGTACCACGGCAGCGTTATAAGCAGCGCCCGTTCTCTTAGTACAAACCTTGCGTTAAACTCGGCATGCAGAGCTGGTAAGCTGGTCATATCCTCTCGCGTCTCGACTGTGTTCTTAGGGGTGACAGCCCAGTATTCAAGAATTTGAAAGCTATTGCCTCCCCGAGGCTAAGTGATCATGCACCAATCTCGTTTCATTTTACGTACAGTCTGTATGTTCTAGACTGTTCTTCCGCTAGAACTATAGGAAACATCGCAAAATTAACACAAATACGGCTTTTTTAGTTGGCGGTTCGAGTTCGCAAGGACTTCAACACCTCCCGTTCGATTCATGAGCTATGAACCAATTCATCAATCAGTTTCTTCATGGCTGTTGAGGGTCCACAACACCGGCGCTTTGGAGGCACAAAAACTTGTCATGACAATTTTGCAGCAGAACTATGGAGGTCACTTCTAGAAAACGGTGTCCGCGAGCTCGTGACCGAAAGTTTTAGCCTGGGAACGATCGCATTTCCTGCGTGATAATCAGAGGACGACGCAACACGTTTAACCGACGGGTTCTCTTGTATCGCCAGTAAAATTAAACTGCATGATTAGTTGGCGACCGAAATGTGCGCCTGCACTTCGGGAAGTGGAAGCCAGAGTACGGCAGACTTTGGTTTCTCCAACCCCACGGTAGCACTGCCGGCCAGATAGATGACATAAGTAGGGTGCAGCCACTCTTAAACGTTCCATCGCCTTGAGGATAACCCATGGTTTTGACTCTAATCCACCCAAAGTGTTGCGTGAAGCCGTCAAACAGTTTGTCAAGCTCCTGAGCTTGTTATTTACGCGGGCGACCTCAAGGGGCTCGGTGGCAAACAACTGGAGGTGTGCTAATATTACTCAGGGTTGTATATTTAGCCCGCTTTTGTTCCTTGTCTTTAACAGCACTCTCTTCTATTGGTTTCGTTCTCGCTGCTACTGTTCGCGGATGACGTTACAATATGGCCTCCATTGGATATACCCAATGTCATTTTTGCACGTAATGTTTTGTTCATTTTATGTCAGACGGCGTACCTCGACTTCAAAGCTTAAAATTGTCCACATCCAACACCTGTCGAATACTGCCCAACATTTGGATTACCTCTCTCTTCAGTCGGTTCTTGTGGAGGACTTGCGGACGTCCGGCTCACATTCTCTGTTGGTCTCACTCCGTATTATTGTAAAAACGAGAAACGTTTATAATCTTTTTTATGGTTTGAGTGACTTTCCAAGCAGTGTGACTGTTCCAATTTTATGCTTCCTATGATAGATTCCTCCAGCCTTACCTCGAGAATATATCTGTTATCCAGCCTTTCTTTCCTCCAACAAGGATCAACCGCCCCTGGTTAATGTCCGACGGCGCCAACAACTTCTGTCACATGGAAGTGACCTGGTTCTCACCTGTTATTTGTCGGGATATACGAACATCCGTGCCAATGGACGTTTACTGTGACCAAAACATACGGTCTTAGGAGCCTCCATCTTAACCCTGAGGTGCGACAGAGCCCAGTGGGGTTCATGCCTAGCTCTTCAGCACTGCGTGTCCGTAGGTCATGGAGTACTGTCCCTAAGTATTAATTCACCGTCAACTCTGTTTTTATGTTCGAAACTGGTCACCATGATAATTTTGTTTGCCTTTGTATAGATACTGCAGCTCTTTTTCACTTCCCAGCACTATCGCGTTTTGCTCGGTAATTGACAATGATAATGGTAACGCGTATTTTTCAATGCGCTTATGAGAAACACGCATGAGTAAACGAGCTCAGTGCAAGTAATTACGGGCGAAACAAAAAATACTCACACAACATGACAAACGTGTTAGTTATTCGACGAAAGCGAAGCTTTCAGGGAGTAGATGATTGCAGTTCACAAGACAGTAATACAAACATGTAATAATGGCCACATTCTTAGCCAATACACCTTCTCCCTCCTCCAGCTACTGTTTTTTTCGGCACGACCTTGAGCATCAGGCCAGCGATCACCTTGTGGAGTCCCAAATGATGCAACAACTCATTTATTTTGTCGAATTATACAGATCTCAAGTAATATCGTCTCAGAACTATGAAGCTCGAAATCTCCTGTCTAAACTTGAATTTTCCCTTCATATAATGTCTTTTTTGTCTGTCTTGTTGCTCTACTCACATAGCTGACTCGCTGTACAATTTTCAAATTTGGTGTTCAAATATGCATATGCTTAAAAATCATTACGTTGATCACGCTCTCCTGTCACAAATGCGTCGAGAAATATACCATTATTATTATCAGAAAATATAATAAAGTGCATGTTCTACGTGGTTTAATCGAAAGACATGCTGCATCAATCTAATTTTAACAAGTTCGTGTATAAGCCGACATTCCGAATAGTTCGGGGTCACGCCAAAGAATACGTTCAAATACACAGTCAAGGGATTTCACCCGTAATTGATACAGATAGCGCCGAAGAACCGTGGGAATGCATTAGATGGGATGAGGGAAGACTAAACCCACTCATGTTTGGCGAACAGTCGAGAAGACTCCAGCACAGGACTCCATCGACTGTTCGAAGGCGTCGAAAGCTAGGAAGCTTGCAAACTGCTCAGTAACTAGAGTTTCCGGTGCCTATGCGGCAAAGAGGTTCCTATCGCATAATGGAAGATTTTGTAAACGAGAAACAGGACGCAATTTCAACTGTTATATGGAAAAGGATGACGTGATCATTTGTATGATGACAAACGATGCTATATTTAATCTTTTGGCAACGACCACGTGATATTACTAGTTTTTATGTTGGTTCATAAAGTAACTGTTGTTGGTGAGTACCCATTATGACATATCACGATCATTAAGTAACCAGCATCCACTTCTATGATGCAATTTCACCGTGCTTCATCGCCAGTTCACCATCTAGCACCAATGCTTAAACCGGAGTCAATTTTTCAAACCACACATTGGATGTTAGACGGTTTACAAGTGAGACACGGTGTAAAGGAGGCAGCGAACTTGCTGACTGGATGTTTAAATTCGACTGTGTAAGGTGCATGAGGAGGTAGTTTTTGCAGCGCCTTGTGTGCACACTGCTGTTGGATGATTGCCGATGATCACTCAGCACCGGCTATTAGTAATTGCAGTATGGAGGCGTGCTTGGACAAATAGATCATTAAAAACACGCATTTATATACGCGTACACTGCAAACCTGTTTCCAACATGCGCGTTCTACGTGCACTTCTATGAGGCTATTTAACTATATTTTTTACCCAGCAATCAGGATACCCAGTGCCCAATGCTGCAAGTAGAACGATTTTGGTCATGTTGATTAGTTCCGTGACGGTCCAAGTTCACGCCGAACAGGGACCTTAGTCTCGGCTAAACAATTAGCGAGATTTTCAAATTTCTCACGGTTCTCAACAATCCATGAAGCCCTGCGCTGAAGTCTTCACAATCGTTCGCTGGATTTTGAAATTTCCGGTCCTCCGTCACTAAAGCCGATGTACTCTAAAATTTTCCGGAATCTAATTTTATCCCGTAATTGCGAGATACTCCAAGAATGCACTCATACGTTCTCAGAGTCGGTTTCCTTCCATACAAAAATAATTGGAAAACTGGTATAAGGCGAGTGTCACGGCAAGTTTCGGTAAAATGGTACAAGTGAAAACCCAAATCAAACGTATGATAATGCGTATTTGACGGATCCTTACATCATCGCACCTAGTTGGTGTTTAAATGGTCCACCACAAGTAAATCACTTCCGTACGGTGAATCAGCATGGCAGTGAATAACGAGGACGTTTTCTGGAGAATGTTCAAGGAGAAGTATCAGAACTTCCTGAAGTACGAGGAGGATTTGAACAGATTTCAACGGAAAACGTGTAGCAGTTTCTTTATCAATAGTTCGCAAACGGCAGCAAGTGCCAAGAAACTTAGGGGAACAGATTGGCCGCCAGACTGCCCGTACGGAATTGTCGTGTATAAATGCGTACACTGTACTCGTCGGACGGTAGCCGCCAGACAGTAATATATTAGTAAAGTTTTTGTGATTACCTTTTAGATTCGTCGATTACGGCTGCAAGGCCTCTTGGGTGGTTCACTATCCTGATGGGACATATCGGATTGTGAAGTCCAAACTAGAACACTCACACGACTTCAAAGTTGGAAGGCCTAGCATATATCCCAGAAATAGACGTCTGCCGATGGCAGATGAGCGGTATATGACTAAGATGATGATGAACTTTAAAAGTACTCGTGAAATGAAGTTGTACGTTAAAAGTAAGTTCGGGATTGAGATTCATGCAGACGACTTACGCAATCTACGTAAGAAGCAGGGTAAGACTAACTCTCGGAGCGAGCTGGTTAAATTACGCGATCTGCTGAAAGCAGAAGGACAGAATTGCCTGCCGTTAAGGGAGAAGTATTTACGATTCACATTCTCCGTTCCGAAAGGTTCATTCCAGCTGTGTCCGAAATTTACCGACGTCATTTTGGCGGACGCCACTCACCAGCTAAACTACGGAGGCTTCATACTGTGGCACGCCATGCTGGTAGATGTAACTGGCGTATGTGTGAGGTTTTTCACGCACTGGTGCCTAATGAAACGACGGCCCGTTACCGGATAGTTTTACAACGTATGCTGAAAATGTTAACTTGCACGTCAGCCGTGCGAACCTTCCTTGTTGATCGTTCGCCTGCGCAGTGGCAAGCAATTCGCGAAGTTCTCTCCAGGTGTACCACTGTATTCTGCCGTTTTCACTTAATGAATGATGTATCCCGGCGTTGTCGTCACTTAGTAGGCTTAGGCAGGCATCAAAGAAACCGCGTATACCAGTGGACACGTAACATGGTATGCACAGGGAACACCTTACAGTTTAACAGGTCACTGCAAGCCATCAAGTCTGTAAGCCGGAAAGCTTTCGATTACCTGTGTAAGACATGGCTTGTCTGTAAATCTGGGTGGGCCTCTCATTTGCTAACAGGACCGTTCTCTTCGGTAAATATACAACCAACCTGGTGGAGAACGAGAATAGACACATTTAAAGTGCTATGTGTGAACGTTCAACAGTATATGCGTTACCGAAACATATTGTTGAACGTTCAAAGAATATGTTTTTCGACTGACTGTGCGCTGCTGGTATACAAAGTGTGAAGTTGTTTAAACCAAAGGTGGGATACGAAAACCTCTGTGCACTTCTGAAACCGTTATCAGAATTTGCAAGATGTGTTTTTCTCAGGCATTTCGATAATAGTCGAATAGAAGTCGTCAGTTACGAAAAAGGATGCGGAATAATCAGTGTGGAAAACAGCGAACGTTTCACGTTGCCGTTGATGAAAATAGTGGATGTGCTTGCAGATTCTTTTCGCAATGCCCGATGCCGTGTAACCATCTGGTCGGGGTTTTCCGAATAATCAACAGGCCGACCGGCAGGTTAGCGCAGAAGTGTAGATGGGCATTACCCGACACTGCCCCCCACTGAGGTTGCACCCAGTGACATGCAGGAACCAGTAATATGCATGTCCACTCCGATGAGACCTTCCCGTTTAGATAGGATCCGAAACGCGGATGATGCATGCCAAGATCTCGCTGTTACCTTGGGCTGCATGAGTGATGACAATAACAACAAGCATGTAGCGACGATCTGTGGGATAAATGAGTTTTCACACAGGCATCCAGATCCCATAACACACCGCTCACTCTCTGGACGAGAGACCGTGCAAATGGGCGGTGGGAAGTTGTTCCATAAATTGTGGCCCGAGAGTGAGACACGACCAGCCGATAAGTGGTACGACTGCTTCGCCATTCCACAGAAACAGACACAGGTGAAACGGGCTAGTAAATGCTTGATAGATGACCCAAATATTCCCTCGTGCAGCGTTTTCCCTCCTACAGATCATAAATGCCTGAACCCCTCCATATCGTCCACTAACAAGACGGTGTGTCAGCCAGATGAGTTGAGTCACACGCCTCCGATTCCCACCACGTGTGTCTCATTTGTTTCCATAGGGTGCAGGAAGTCCGCACTTGGAAGTCGAGTGACTGACGATAGTTTGCCGCGGATGGAAGTTATAGGGGGTTCCTTAGAAGCAGCGCGTTAGGCGAGTCATCAGGGGCGGCTTAAAGCAATTCAAAACAAAGATGAGGGAACGTGTTTTAAGGAAGATGGCCTTCAAGCCGGTAGACAACGACGTCTGCCAGCTTTGCTACCTGAAGGAAGATCCCGTGAACTTAGACGAGGACAACGTCAACTGGGTCCAACGCTCCAAGTGCTGCTGTTGGTACCATCACTCGTGTGCCGACTACCACAAATGCGACGTCGACTTCACCTGCCTGGACTGAGACAATTTAGCAGACAACATGAACCACGGGAATGGCCCCGCTGTTTTTCTCCGGACACGCTGGAATGATCCCACGGCCCCCTTCAGGGCCTTTTACGACTTGATTTTCATTCCCAGACCTGCTCACTTATTGTTAACATGCGTACGATTGTTCACTGAGGGCAGACGGTGAGGGTCACTGAGTCTTATTTCAGCGNAAGTGCTGCTGTTGGTACCATCACTCGTGTGCCGACTACCACAAATGCGACGTCGACTTCACCTGCCTGGACTGAGACAATTTAGCAGACAACATGAACCACGGGAATGGCCCCGCTGTTTTTCTCCGGACACGCTGGAATGATCCCACGGCCCCCTTCAGGGCCTTTTACGACTTGATTTTCATTCCCAGACCTGCTCACTTATTGTTAACATGCGTACGATTGTTCACTGAGGGCAGACGGTGAGGGTCACTGAGTCTTATTTCAGCGACAGCCTCCTGGGTCCTTGGCCGACTGGCAATACCATATTCCGTGGACAGGCGATGAGGGCCATTGAGTCTTATTTCAGTGGCATCCTCTTGGGTCCACAACCGATTGAGCATACGGTTTACCGTGGATGGACGATAAGGGCCATTGAGTCTCGTTCCAGTGGCAACCTATGTATGTACACGTGTATGTGTACATATAAGTATATGCATATATGTTCATATGTATGCATATACGTATATATATGTATATGTATATACATGTGTACCTATGTTTACCGCTATAGACATTAGTCCAGATATATGTATATACAAATATGTAAATGCATGTATATGCACAAATATATTCATATGTGTGCACATAAGAATGCAAAAACATATACACATATTTATTTAATAATATACATATGTTACGTATATTTTACACATATATGTACACATGTGTATATATATACATGTATATATATAATCAAATATAAACCGTTGTGGAAATAGATATATATATGCAAACATATACATACATATATCTGTTTCCGCAACGGCGTATATATATACAGCAGCATACATGTACATGTATACATATGTACATATATGTACATATACGGAATTTTACATATATACACTTGTGTATATAAATATATATATATGGAAATATATATAAACATATATATGTAGGTATACATGCTTATGTATATGGATATAGACTTAAGTACATAGGTATATACATACATGTATGCGTATATATGATATCAAATACAGATGTACACATATATACATATATGTATATACATATACGTATATATATATACATTTGTACACCTATACGAACTTTTGTATCTTGTGTACATATATATAAGCATACATATATCTACTTACACGTACTTATGCGCATATCTATATACATATATATGTATACTTATATACATAAATATATATATATTTCCATATACAAACCTCCATGAATACATCCATTAGTGTATACATATATATATATTTGTATGTATACACTCTGATGAACGTATTCATATAGGTCTATCTATGGAATTATATATATATGTATATAAGTATATGTATAAGTATACACATATGTATGTATGCATACATATATATAGATATATATATGCATATACCTGTGTATACCTATATATACGTAGATATACATATATACGTAAATGTATATATATATGTACATGCAAATATATATATATATATACGGTTGGCGGCATCCGATTCGGATT
>QNGE01004835.1:20739-53932 GCA_008508345.1 Paragonimus westermani | reverse complement strand
GCTACGTCCAGAAATGGCATGCAATCATCCGTTTCTTGTTCCCAAATCGATTTACATTATTTCTACGGGGATTTTCAAGTATTTGAAACATACTACTGATAAGCTAACCAGTGGTTTAAGGTTTAAACAAAACAACAGTGTTGGTTGAGAGATATAAATCAGTTTAAATTGAACCCCATCCAGATTTGATCACTGTCTTTGTATTCGGATGGGCTTTTCGACCAGCTCGTTCTGGAGGAAAGCACTGTACCCCAGTTTCGCCATCACAAGAGCTTACCAGTAGTGCAGATCTTGTTCCAGAGAAGAATTTAAAATCTGCCCCTCATGTTTATGAGACTGGTGTGTAAACCGCAACGCTAGTAACCTCCTATTAGGCATGACCGAATAATGTGACCTAAACGCTCAGCCCTAATTTTGTGTAGACGGTGCTCAGCTCGCCCGATCGTTTTGAAAGGAGGGTAATTGTAGTTGCACTATTCAGTCTGATTGATAAACCTGTGATCAGGATTCCTCAGATAGGCTGAAGCCAGTACTGTCCTCATTTAAACAAGTGGTAATAAGTTATCAAAGACTTCAGTCTTACTAAAACATACCCATTAAACCCAGTACAGATAATCCGTAACATATGAATCAAGCTTGCGTTTAGTGAATACACAGATTTAATCAAACTGACTTGAGGAAGTGATAATGTCAAATTCTCTACTGACGAGAGTAACGATAGCACTGAGAAGTGGGGTGTTAGACAATGCCAGAAAAGATAAACACGGCATCTCTTGACGCAAATTTGATCGAACGGAATGGTTCAATGTGTAGTCGCACGGTCTCATTGCATCTACAGTTTTAATCATGATTTCGGGTTTTTACTGTACAATTTCAGGTTTTGTGAATGAGAAAACCCGATGGACCATAGAAACTATGCGCACAATATAGTTTCCTTCAGTTTGTAGTACAATCGGAATGTGACGGGCGAATGATTATTGACACTCGAAGTACAGCTTCCGATGACAAGGAATAAAACAAGGCGAACGAATGAGTATGATTAGAAAACTCGGCAATAATGACAATGTGAACAAAGGTTTCACAACAAGAAAATAACATGGACAAAATGAAACCAAGACAGATCTGTCCAATCGGACAAGATATTTGTAAGATCTGTAGAAAATTAAAAATAAGCAGAATGTCGAAGATCAATTCCAACAGATTGAAAGAAATGAGTGAGTATGAACATCAACATATAATAACCGAGAGGAAATATATATTATGGCTCTAATGAGATTCTCAATAGTCCAATGTGACGAACTAGAAGACAGGGTGTGAAAGTCCCGTACTCAGAACAAAATTCTCGAAAGTGGTGTTACGAGCATCGTGAGAAAAAGCATTAAACGGAATGACTGGGAGGAAATACATAACTCAAACTAAATATTTTTGAAAATGACTAGTTCAGTTAAATTTCGGAGATTCATATCAAGTTAAACACAGCAATAGCTTGGGTGCAGAGTTCGTTGTAAGAAGATCATGCGCGTGTCTTGATTGAAGTCACAAATCCAAAAACCCGATCAATTCTACCAAACCAACAGAGAAAGCGCACGATTCATGATCGGAACCAAAGCGTTCTGTTTTATCCCCAGAGTCAGCAATCAGACATGGGTTACTAAACGTGGGACATGGGCCACTGGTACCGTACGACAGATGACTGTCCAGACTCAGCCCAGGCGGTCCAGACCCACAGGCACCTCCAATCTGGATTCCATCCTTACTCGCTAACTGGAAACATTCCGTCTGTGGAGCACGGCTGGGAGGTGGACTTACTGTGTGATCCGCCCCCAGACCAACCCATGGGTAGATGGATAGCGGACCAGGCCGGACACGAAATAGGAAGCACCAACCGCTGCCGAAATATGTGGGTTTGCTAGAGGCATGCCAACGGTCAGTACAAAACGCACCGATCACACTACGCTCGGAAGCGGTACGAACCAGCAGTAGGGTAGCTGCATGCACGGCAGAAGCCGCTCTGGCGTATAGCATGTGCAAACTTGTGCCGTCTCGATTTGTAGAGAACAAAAGCACTGGTTTGCATAAGTGTGAAAAACGTTTGTCGCCGATTGAAGTGATGAGTGAGGCGAGTTCCGAGACGCTGACACATTCGGACGGGTGCACATATGAGGAGGTTCCGTCAGAAGATAGCAGATAGGTTGCACAAGTAGCCTGATCTCCCTGGGTGCACGGATGGATTAACAGTTCGTCCAGTGCGGGCTGATCTAGAAGAGAATCTGGAGAAAAATGACGAATGAAATAACACCAACGGCCACACATATCTACTTGGTACATGTTAACCCATTTTAGGCTACAACCGTCTAGCCGTATTCTGGCACTCGTAATCATGGTTGAGTCTGTGTACTCGCGCTTCTGATTGTCACCCAGAGCTGATCGTAGCTGTCACATTTCTACTGACACTTGAGTTAACCTCCTTTGAAAAGAAGCATCAGATTCGAGTTTCGCTCTTGTTACAATTCAGCAGCAGTACGCATCCCTGCCACTCCCAGGACTAGAACCCCGGCAACATTTTCATGAGGAAACCATGTTCATCATGGCACCTTAGATGCCACATTAGCCAGGACTGAATTAAATACAAACGCCCAACCGCATTCCTTTGAGAGTAGTGCCCCGATTGTTCAGTCGCCTCCAGAGGAGACACGACTGGGACTTCCCTCTGAGTTGAACGCAAATAAACTTGTTGGGCAACGCTGAGATTACCGGTAGATTCTAACAACAGCGGAAGGCGAGTCTCGTGTTTTTTCTCCAAAGGAACTGACTAGTGCCTATGGTAATGCGATAGCTGCGGCCAGTTGGGAGTGGTGTTCAACTGATACAGAACCAAAACTCATCACAACTCACCAGTACGAGATGTCTTAACAAATTAGCTACGTTTACAACTGATTACCACCACCAAACGGAAAAAACATAGGTAATCCGTAGTTCGCTTCATTATAGTATGAATCAGCAGAGATGTTATGGGATCATACTTCCGACAACCGTGTTCCACCGTGCCATTACATAAGGCAATAATCGACAACTGGGCAGTAATTGGGGAAAGCATTCAACATGACGATGAAGCAAACCTTACAACTTCCATATATACAGACGAAACAATCAGGTTAGCGACTTGACGCTGCTGAAAATAAACGATCTTAGTTCGGGCGAACTCTCCAAGACGTCAAAAAAACTGATACTCGTTGTCCCCATGTTTCCATCACACCATCACCGACCTTGAGGCGGTGTGCTGGCCTGCAAATCCAAACGACCGATTGGTTGTGACGGTTAGGTAACGTACACCGCATGCAAGCCCGGCGTCTATCGTACTGAGACCGCCAACAGTCAGGCGCTCAAGCAACAACGTGGTCACGAAACACGAGGATCTTGACTACTCCAGTGGACAAAAAAGATACGTGTTCCCTGCTTGGCTGAGGTTTTCGTGATCGAACCGCTGGTTAGAAACGCCATCCGTGATGACAGTGTATCGCAGTCAATGGCTTACTTTTCCATGATATTCCAGGTCACCGTTGGAGTGAGAGATGGTCAGGCTGACGATGATGATGACCGGTTGGGCTCAACTGGATGGTATGTCGACCACATCGACAGAATCACTCGAGCCGAGCAGGTCCAAAGACGTGGCGAGCTACGATGACATGTTCTGGGAAAACACTACGAACTTTAGTCCATTACTATCTACCCGCCGCCTCGAAAAGCAGGCTCTTGAGTCAAGCGCACTCCTCCCTAGGACCGGGTGTCGTGACAGTACCTCGGTCCACGTACAACAGTGATTCCTCATAACAGCACTAGTTCAATATTGCATCGGTTATCTCACAATTAAAACTGCGTCGTCCTATGTGCATAATCAAACAGGGCGTACATACGATTGACATTATGTCCTAAGAGGACAGACAAGGAATTGTACTGAAAAAGTGAAGGGAAATGTTGGTAAGTCGACTAAACTAGGGTGGAATTTTATCAGGCTGGAGTCCCTGTGACTTACAGTGTCGATAACAGACGAGTTCAGGTGAGAAGTTGGCTAATCTGACTCAGCGAGGTTGATGTTACAGTTGTTCGGCTGGATTGGCTGTGGGGTGAATGAGATCAGTTGACCGAGGATATGAAAGCCGTAGATGTCACTCAATTTTCACTTGAAACTCAATCATTTTGGGTTGCGGATAACGAAGGTTTGCGCTGATAGTGAAAAACTTGTGAAGAAGAAACCCGGTAACCACCGATTGCACAATTGGTTTAAATGTGTCACTTTCGTTCATCTGGACAGAGTTCTAGTGCACAACCTATGTGAGTAGCAAGAATTCGCACATCTTTGTTAGATTCCAAATTTCTAGCCAGATCTGAAGCGAACAACATTCTATGGAAACGCTCAGGCACTTTCGCTTGCGAGTGATGCTGAAGTTGTGCGAAGGCCTCGAGAGGACAATAACTGTCCTGTTAACTTTGATCGACTTCTCAATCAAGTTGAAATCACAGGACTCGCTGAGCACGGACGTTTAATCGCAATCTTTGCAATCGAGTAAGCACTTCGCCATACCATGATGGTTCAAGGAAAACTGTTACCACAACCTAACTGAGAAGTCCTTGTCACAAAGTTGTTGACAGCGGTGAACAGAATGAGTGTTTATTCTCCAATCGAAATCATCAGGCAAGCAAAAGACTATGCATAAGAGAGTGTAGCTGAGCGTTTGGTTAAAATGGTTAGAATATGATTATTGCGATTAACACACCTGTAAAACAATCACGATGGACGGAGTAAAAATCCCTATCAGGACGGCTACATGCACTACTGACGTCCTACAATAAGGGCGAAATTCCAGTTGGACGTCTCCTTTCGAAGTGGGCCGGCCGAAAGACTTATTCGGACTTAATGGCGGTGAGCAAACTCGGGTAGTGTTTACCTTGTAACAATCTAAATATCTAAAATGCAATCAACAATGTAGATCATTCACAATCAAAACGTGTCTGAACGATTAGGTGTGATGGTGCTGTCGCGCCTAAAGTGAGGTCAACGCGCAATGGTCAACACCAGCGCCTTTATGAACGTGGATCAGAGTTCGGATTACCACAGTCCATGGATATGCAATAATCGCAAGCCTTAACAAGAGAGAAACTTGGGTCGTGATTTTTTTTTCCAAAACGGGTTGGCGACAAGCCTATTCATTGCAAAGTCTCCCATAGAATGCAGGTGATGTTCAATTAATATCCCCCAAATCATCCACTACATCTCAGTAACCTTCATATGTAATTGTTCTTCCTCCGCTCCACGCCCTCTTACTGAGATGCAATATAACACAACGCTCACAGACAGATACAAGCCCCCTCTAGTTGTCGCACAGTTACACGAACGCAAATACATGCGCAGAGCAACGAACAACTAGAGGATATAGGATATCACTGACAAGATTCAATTTACCCATTCAATAAACTCCCCCATTGTCTGAAACCATCTCACCAACAAAGCCATCTACATGAGCGTATTTATGTGCACAAATTTGCCGTGTGGTCCAGTTAGCTATCGTTTCACTTGACACTCTATCGAAAAGCACTGGTCCATAATCAGTAACTTCGATTTGATACGATGAAAAAAATCGAGCCAAAGATAAACTTCCTAGTTAGCTCACGTAGCTTAGCTCATTAACGTCCTACTAGTTTAGATAGACGCCATCAACGCCAGGTTATCTATCCGGACCCTGAATTGTTATGATTTAACACATTGATCAAGCTGACGGTTCATCCTGTACCGCAACCTCTGAAACAACAGGGATACAAAACAGCATATAAGTGGAGCAATGTGGCTTTCATGGAAAACCGAAGAGTGAACAGAAAACAACAAAAAGAGGATCTGAAGTGTATCTGGGAACCACACGATGAACTGCTCGTCACCATAAGGAGTGGGATCTGTATTGCAGCACACAGGCGCGTGATTATAAGTGTGCTGCCAGCCAGATTTGAAGTTTACGGTCTGAAATAAATATCCATATCCGTGAATCGATTTTCTCTCAGGTGACCACCTGCGTGATTATGACAACTCACAATTAACTTAGAACACTTCAGATGGGTTAGCTGTATTAGTTCGTCGGTATCGAATGCACTTTGTTCCCCAAAAGTGCAATTTCTTACTTCAAGACGGGCAAGGCTTGTGGTGGTGGCACATCACAGCAGGTCACTAACTGCGTCTACCTGCATATTGGCATGTGTCTACGATGAGGCTAAAGAAGCAATCACAAAGAGCACTTTAAGTTCCAAAGTAATGATTCTCAAACTGCATCACTGTGACGAAAGAACATGAATCCTATTGGCTAGCATCGGCGAGTATCAACGATCGGATTTACCAAGCACCCGCACGTTTTGTCCTGCAAATATGATTGCAGAACCTAGCCTAGTTGAGCGGAAGATGTTGGCGGTCCCATTTTACGCATGACTGTCTTTGAGCCCTGAAAACACCAGTTGGACAAGGAGGATTTCGGGCGACAGACCATCAAGAATATTTACCTGCTTAATGCAATTGACCCTGGACGATATGCATAGTTTGAATAGGTACTTCGTATATAACCTCACGGCTCCGCACTAGTACTATCGAGATCCAGTCCAAAATAAGTTGAAAAAAGTAGCGTTACGAACAGGTTAGCGTCGAGGTATGATAAAGCTGACGTCGACTAGGCGTGTTCCAAGTTGAGGACTGAAGTGTCAGTAGTAACTACCAGTAGAAATATAGCGATTGTACCTAGAAGAGTATTGTATTATAGCCTGAATGCAATCTTTATATTCTTCTTCTTCTTCGAGTTATTCCATGCTGTGTGGCAATATGATGTTTGATATAAGCGGCGTATTAGATATGCATGTGTACATTAATCCCCTTTACAGAAAACATTTACGGGACCAACGAAAACGGCTATTCCGTAGAGAAGATTCCCCATGAAGAAAAACTTACCATCCTTTCTGTAAAACAACTTCAAGCATAATTTGTCCAGTTGAAAAACAGTCTAATGATGCTTCCTGGACCGTCACTATTTGGGGCTGAGTTCCCAGAGAGAATTAAATGTAAACATTTCCACGCAGTAAATTGCCTCCACAGCCACTTTAACGGAGTAAACCGTGTCCCGTTGATTTTGACATTGTTAATCATAACTTGTTAAAGACAGAAAGCACTATTTGAAAAACGACGATGTCGGTATAATATAACAGCTAGGAGCCCGACCAGAAAGTGTTAAGTTCGATCCACTGCTCACTGCAACAGTGTATGTCATGAAATATCCTAGAAGAGCATTTGTAACGAAGAGAAAAAAGTGACAAGCTAATCAGGAGAGCGTTCTAAATGTTTTGGTGAGATCTATAGGATGATCAGCATTGACGGGATACGCGATAGTGTCTTCAGTGGTTGACTTTCAGCGAACCGGTTCCAATCCTTTTTGGCACGCGTCCAGTCGCTTGTACAACAGTAGCAGGAACACGGATACACAGGCGTCGACTGACTGTGGACTGTTAACTTGGCTTCGGGTTTAGCAGTAACATCGGAAATGCAGTGAACCTGCTTCATGAACAAGTAGTTTTGCATCTAAGACTTTATTCATTATCTTAAGATCAATTACTAAAATGAAGCAGTGAAAATCCAACGGAAGCTACTTGGTAAATGTCACCATACTCGCTTGCAACTCGACCGTATGCTGAAATTCAAACACTGCAATGTCTAATATTTCATCTAAATAGCTTGTTCATTATACTTCACCTTTTCTCGTTCCTTCAATTCTAATCAAGGACTTCCCTTCTGCAGGTAAGTCTCAACGTCAGATGCCGATGTATCACCGCTGACGATGAAGTATCACGGCAGCCTAACGATATTCAGCTCATATGGGCTCGAATAACACAACAGCGACAAACACTGATCCAAGAACAGATGTAGAAGGATAAGTTAACGCAAATTGCTCACTTTCGGAGGTGCGAACGTTTCCAATAGCCTTCTGAATATCAGTACGGCTGAAGTTGAGGATAGCGAACATGCGTTTCAACAGCACTGGCGGGGTGAGTGGTACCTGGGAGGCTACTCTGAGTAAATCTGTCGTGGTAAATGTCCCCAGCGTAATCCATGGTAGTAGTAGAGACCGTCGGTCTAATTTGGCGACTATCTTCCATAACTAAGGAGAAAACAAAATAGGTTGCGGTCGACAGAGCTAAGAGACATTTTAAATGTCTTCACAATACAATACATAACATGCATAAATTCGAACACTGCATAAACCAATATGATCAGGAAGCAGTGGGAATGGAGTAAGGACCAGAGAATGTCTAAGCCTAAGTCAACCAACGGAAGAGTCTTACGCAGACGCGTCATGCTCTGACAAATTGCAACGCTCAAAATCATTGGGTCCGTGAATGAGTTGACTAATATCACTGGGGCTAGGCCAGTTAATATATTTTTCAGGAAAGTTGGAATAAGTACTTCTGACATCTAAAAAGAGCGTTAGTTGACAGTTAAGCTTGGCTTGTGAGCTTTACTGGTCTGCCGAAAGGTCATTTAAAATCTGTTAATACAGTTAGTTTTCTCCACTTTCGTCACTGAGCTGGGAATTAGTTACATCTTAATGAGTATTGCGAAATAATGATTTCCGTGAATGAAATCGAATTGAAGAAGTGAATAGTCCATGTAAAAATACCCTACGTTCTGCAACTCATTTTTTTTACAACCGTGGAGTAAATGAACATCATCTTTCTTCGTGCTGGTTGAAGGTACGCAGTTGCGGTGAATCGACAGTCGCTACCGTTTGCCATGAATACTTTCCCTATCGTAATATCGTCGATTGTGATGGTAAATGTTTGTGTTAACAGTCGTGGAATGTTTTTCTTGTCCACCCCCGAAGTAGTAGCAGTCAGCAGTCAGGGATTTTTTGTTGACGACCAAGAGCTAGACAGTGTCGACGTCAAGGTGTTTCTGCGGTAGCCTGTGGAGGTGCTGGCACAACGTTAGTCCACCTCCATCCTAATTCCAACGACACTGGCAAGCAATGCCTAAGTGAACAACATAGCCAATAGTGTCTCGGAAGTCGTGTTCTACACACAAGCAGAATTTAGATTTTATTCCTGGTGCTTACAGCAGGAAAATTGTTTACACGTGGAATTCTTCAGCCATCTCTTTTGCAAACTTCGTCGTGCATGGTACGACAGACTTGTTAATTTCGTTTTTTTCTTTTCATAAAACCTCGTAACTAAAGCCATGATGAGACGATCCAAGTCCCATCGTTGACCTCAATGAGTAGTCGCCGCCGTTTAAAGGTGATGAGAATGCACCGAACTTATCAGGCAACAGACCGATGATACACCTATTTTGGTATCGTAAACTGCGAATGAGGGCACATCAAGCTGTCTTCCCTCACGGAGGACCAATGCAAGTATCGCATCGAATCTTTGGCGCCCTAAGAGCTTACTATAGAAAGCCATCACCAGTTGGGTCTCAAGTACGACTCTACCATGGTTGATTTACATTTCTGTTAACGTGGTCGATTCAGCAGCAGTTTTCCACTAACAGTGCAAATTAACCTGGCCGGATAAAGGCATTTGACGCTACACGTGCCCTTACCTACTCGGTGCCGACGGTGCAAAAAAGTGCGTTACGTGCGTCTGGTAATCAACCTGCAGTTTCCAAGTGGCCGCGTTTATCTCTATCGAAGTCACTTGACCGGTTAACCAATTCGTTTGTTACCCTCAAAGCCAACTCTGCCTTATACGAGAAGTCTGTAACTCTTCTGACAAAATCGGACAAATGGATCATCCCAACTCGACACTACTCCAGAGCTCGTAACGACTACCAAGTCGTGTTAGAAATCAGTCGGTCATCTACCAGTTCAGATGACATTTAATTGTTGTTTTGGCATTAATGATAACCCTAATGACGGTGTTTACTGTATCACTGACGCCAACTCGAACTACCAGATCTGCCCAGCAAAACCGTCTGCACTCACGCACAGTCCGCCACAATACAAGCAAGTCTGGCAGACTAATTCATCAAATGCTTTCAGTCAGTGTTTCAAGAAGATAGTGGATTCAGTGCGCATGCTAAAACAGTTTTGCAGCTCAATCATGGAATGTCACTCATTATCCAGCCCAAACACTGTAGGCTATGAAAACAGTTTCTGGCTGGGAACCCATAAACGCCTTTCTTCTGTCACCAACCAAGCGTCTTGACTTTAGCCTCAACGTGAGCGAAGAGCTTCGAAAGACATGCCCTCAACTCACTTATTTCTGCGCCTCACTAAACACTACAGCCTAGCTGTCCTCGCTAGATGAAATCCGGAACAGTGAAACGATCTCCCAGGAATGACGTTCGTCGACACAGATCGCACGCACGACGTCAAAAAACCCATGCTCACGTTCAGCTTCAATATGCTGTTTAAGCACTTCTATCACAATTTCCCTAGTGTGGTGGTGGCGTTGGTACTGCAATATCTCACGGTTTTTCTGACACAGAACATTTGCGGCCAGGAGGGTCCCCAAGTTAGCGTACATTCGCTATTTCGTCCTTCTCATTGAACACAAATCGTCTATGCATAATCAGCTCAAAGAGGGTTATTTTGGTGTACTCCGTCAGACGACTTTAATACGAGGAAACGGTACTTTTGATTTACGCCTTCGACATCTGCGACCGTCCGCCACAGGATTTTTCCTATGCTGAAGGCCTTTCGTGTCTCACAGGTAACGAACGTCCAACCGAAGCAACCGACGTCACTGTAGCCGAATCCTTTGAGAACGGTGTGTCAACCGCCTGCGGACACCATCCGTACCACGGCAGTCACAATAGCCAATACCGAACAGTCCCATTCAGCCAGTTGGGAACTCAAACAGACGGATCTGACATCTCGATCCACTGTCGTTAGCTGATACGAGCTCACGTTATCCGTTGAGTCCTACTTGAACTTTACTGAATGTGACATTGCTGGCGTTATGGTGAATCTTTCTCGGATAACTTCGGATTAAGCATCCAGAACAGAGAAAAGCGGTAACCAGAATCTAAGTCTGTTGGCCTAAGATCAACGACCAGATGGAGGACCATTTCGGGCAATGGTCCCGTTCCCGTTAGTAGCCAAAACTCCGTTGTAAGTTGAGGTTCATTCACGGAGGCAACTTGATAAACCGTAGCCGTATTGAAATGTGGACCTTGTCAGACCCATCGACGAAGTGATGCACATGATGTTGGCGGCGATGAGTCGCACCGACAGCCCAGGAGACAACGTCACTGACTGTCAGCTTTGTTTGGTAGAAGTTCAGTCAGCAGTGTCCTCAAGAGAGGGTAGGTTCAGACAAGGAGGTGTAGTTTACATTGACCCTGTTTAACGTTCGTTACACGAGGCATAATACTATGCATGTTCCTAACCTTATCCTACACAGTGGTCAGGAAGAGCTCTTATGAAAGCACATTGAAAAGTACTTGAAGATAGACTAGCCGAAAAGTTCCTACACACATTCCTTTCCTCGTACTGAACTGTACGGAACCGGACGGGGCCTAACGGTTTGCTGTCGACGAAATCACTCTTGAGAATAAAACTGCATAAATGCACCCACTCTAAAAAAAACACGCAAGATAAAGGTGACACGCTGAAAATTTCACCTCAGTATTGCCTGTCGGGTTTCGATACCGGTAGCTTGGTATATACAAGCCCAGGTCATCTTCGGTAGTCAGCAGCTACAAGTGAAGATACGACCGTTTTCATGATAAGACTACTGGGAGCGACGTTTGGGAAAGCCATTAAAGTATACTTGGCCCTTATTGTTCCTCGGACAATGGACTGGTCGAAGGGCAACTCGAGTGTGGACCACCGATCGACATCTATAAAATGCAGTGTGTGATAACAACCCCGGCGGCACCCAAGAAACTGGGTGTTCTATAGCCAAAGATATAGGATGACATTAGACGCCGACCTATCTCCCCAGTGCAATCAGATGGCCGTTAACCACAGAGGGGTGGTGGATAAAAATGACTTTCCGAGGAAAGTGGGAATACCACTTTCGGCAGCCTAAAAGCGCGCTATCTTCTCTGATTGTGAGGTCTTGTATGTCGGTATGACTGATACACTGAATTACCTACGTTTCATGGCCGTTCAAGGACATATAATCTTACGTTGCACTTTTGGGATGGACAGTAAACATGGTTTGTATGAAGGTCGTCTTCCACTTCGCTGGTTATTGATATGAAAAGCTGAGTAATCGCCACTTGTGTGTGTGACTTCGTACCTTTCAGCAATATCACGCACTGATGGTGGGTGTGAGTATTTAGATAAACATTTACAGAGAATCCCCTTTTTCTCTATGTGGTGGTAACCATAGCGTGCTTAGTACAAATGTCGGAAACCGTCGAAATAAATCGTGGACATCGACATACGCGGTGAAATGAACAGCCAAATACTGCTATTGAGAGGGGAAGATAAAACAAGGTACAGCATTAATGAAATTGTGACGATGTACAATTTGTGGCTCTTCGGCAAGGAATAAATGAAAGTCCAACAACAGAAACACAGTTGGATTGAAGAGAGCATTTACTTGGAACAAAAATTTCCGGATAAATTTAATCACGAGCCGCGACAATATGTGAATAATAAACCATCAGTTACGTTGGTACCCATAAACCAAAAAATGGAGCGTTCTCGTGATTGGTTAACAGTAAGACTAACTTGGATCGTTCAACTTATTCATTGACACGAAGACAGTGAGCAAGCTCACTATTCAACTGATGGAACGAAAATGTACGAATGTCACAGAAGAGATTCCTGCATGTGCAGTGTGCTTGAGAGAGTGTGAAAGTTCAGTCCCTGCACTGAAAAAAAAATATATAAAACAGCATTTCTCGGTAGAGAGAGCCACTACCGGAAATTAGACGGAATTCACAACTGATCAGCGAAGTCAGTCAATGTTCGTTAGATCAGGCACTTCGTACTCCGGAACCATACACCGTTCAATACGGCTGTAAACGAGGATGAAGCCATGGGGAGGTCACACACGGCTGAAATTTCAACCCCGACTGTGCATTCATGAAACGACCGTAGTGACCGCTACACCACTGATCTAATATTAGACATGGAGTTCCAATACAGTTAAGGATATGCACTACTGATGAAAGTTGACAACAGAGAAACTGGAATGTACCACTTCCTCTCGGAGGCAGATGACTGAAAAGTTAGTGAGGATGTGAAAGTTGCGATCACTCCAGTGTTCAATTTGTGCAACAAACAGTCCGCCGCAACTCATTAATAAATTTCATTTACTTAAAACCCACGAGTAGTATCACTAAAACCTAAAAATCAAGTGACGGGATAATTGCTGATGAGGAGTCGGGGATTTGGTTTATTTTCCAGTTGACCATCACTCACATCTATGTTGGAGCATAGCGCTACTTAGATACACTACTTATCATAATGAGCACAAGAGCAAGTTCAGAATTTGTCCGTATAAGAATCGTAAATCCCATTGTTGCGAACAGGCATGATATCATTGTTCTGATTCTTGAATTTAACTAAACAGGGAACAGAGGAGGTTCCTGGTTTATGTGAGCAGTTTCCCCTTGCATGGTTTCCCAACCGTATACTGAGAACCTCAGCACAAGTGTTCTCACCATCCTTCGACCAATTTCTTCTGTAGACTTTCTTGTTATCATAATGATTGGAATCTGCCAGGTGTACAAAACTTGCACTTGAAACTGTTTTATATGCAGTCCCATTGTTTTGTCGAACAAATCTTGCAGCTTAGCTAGTGCGCAATGCTCCACCGTACCACACCATTTGCATCCGGAAGAAATCAGCTGTGACAATAATCATCACATGATCTTCACCTAGACTAAATCAAAGCTAAGGACAGCTACTGCGTCTGGGTTATCTGTGTGGAACAACTATCGAGTCGCCTTAACAGTCGTGATTGTGTGTCGGTGGCCCTCGTTTTATGCATCCCATATATCCGAGACGTTTGAATCGGACAACGAAATCCGGCGTCCAGACAAATGGGCTTATCGAACGGACACACCTCCTAATCAAGTGAGCAAGTGGGCACAACGCACTGCTGAAACCACAGTCAAATTGGCTGGCTGTTCATAGAGTGTGCGTGTACGCGCATTTCCGGTGCAGTCGCTCGGTCCCCATCAGCCCGGTAGTTTGGCCACCGCCAACCCACGATCGGTAACACCTGGCTGTTCACATGCGTCTCCGTAACCGGTTCATCGTTTGAATGGCAACGCTGGATTGGGAACCAGCATGTGTTTGTGAGTGCGAACGGACAAAGCAGAAATATGCGATATTTCCCTGACAGATTGCGCCATCACGATAGTTCTTTCACCAAACGAGAAATAATAAAAGGCTGCATTCATGAACGAAACAGATTTGCAAATCACTAAAAGACTGATCAGAGGAACGTCACGCTGTCTTTTAGGTGTGTGGACCATGACGTGGCGCTTTATAGCCATGCTACCAAAGCGATAAACGTCGCTTGGCCTTGCTCAGTTTTGTGGCCTCGTTACTGAGCTGTGTCGTTCCAATTCCTGTCACCATGTCTCAGTTAACCATTTTGTTGGTGCCGTGATGAAGGCGTGGTCAGCTCGTTCAAAAATGTTGTCCACGTCGAGTTGATTTTGTTCTCCGGAAGCCTGCTTAATTCTGAAGAACGATATACTCACGATGCGAACGCCGTTTGATTTGCGTATCTTATTTGTTCGCAAACAGACTTCTCTAGGACTTTACAGGCTATGAGTGTAGATGTTTCTGATGGTGGTTTGGAATCAATACTTCCATTTCACTGAAGGTACACCAGATTCGTGAGCCCTGTTTGTGTGTGTTTGCTGTGCGTGGTGACTGTGTGTTGGGTGAGATGCTTGTTTTTGCCTGGACTGCCTGTCTGATTGCTAGGATCGTGTGTGCAGCTTTACTGTTCTTGCGAGTGAGTGCTGGACTTGTTTTGATATGGCTGCCGATCCTCTCCTTGGTGGTTGATGCTGTTGCGTCTGCGTGTGTGTGTGTGAGACAGCTGCTGCCTTGCGGTACAGGCTTTTTAGCCAAATGCTTTGGTTGAGGGCCCTAGTCGCTCTCCTGCACAGGTCTGGGCGTCCTGGCAGTATCCAAAGCCCATACAAACGATGATAGTAGAAAATAAACCAAATACTATACTGCATCGGCCGTCGCGCAGGATAAACTGGGTCGCCCTATCTGCTGCACATGGCAGGGTGGATAGGCGAAAATATGCTACTGCCAAACACTCACCCTGATGCTTCCCCTAACTACGAGCCCCCGAGCGGATGAGGCTCAATTATGTTTCAGTGCCCAGAAGGCCAACTGTAGACAAGTCCGGGGACGCAAGACGCTTACGATTGGGATGTGGAACGTGCGCACACTGCTGGATCGATGCGGCACCACAGAATGACCGGAACGACGCACCGCCCTGATCGCGATGGAACTGCGCCGATATGGAATCGACGTAGCAGCCTTGAGTGAGACAAGGCTTGCAGACCAAGGTAAGTTGCGGGAAGCAGGCGCTGGGTACACTTTCTACTGGATAGGTTACCCGGCAGACAGTGTTCAAGAGCACGGTGTCTGTTTTGCAGTCGCTGATCGCATCAATGGTTTGATGATAGGCGAACCGCACGGCATCAGCCCCCGAATGCTGTCGATGCGCCTGCGACTCGGTCGAGGTAAGTGTGCTACATTTGTTAGTGTTTATGGTCCAACTATGTGTCACACTGATGATACAAAGGACCAGTTCTATGATCAGCTGTCCGCCACAATCCGGTCTGCGCCAGTGAATGACCGACTGTTTGTTTTGGGTGACTTGAACGCTAGAGTTGGGCGCGACTCTGTAGCTTGGCCGGGAGTCCTCGGACCCTACGGCATTGGTTCAGTCAACGCGAACGGTGATCGTCTGCTGCACCTGTGTGCTACTCACGAGCTGGCTATCACGAACACCCGATTCCAGCTGGATGCGAGCGACATCACGACGTGGACTCATCCACGAAGCGGTCACCACCACCTACTTGACTACGTGATTGTGCGGCAGCGCGACATTCGTGAAGTGCGCATCACGCGAGTGATGCGCGGGGCTGAATGTAGCACAGATCATAGGCTGGTCAGGACCAAATTGTTTATCCATGTACGCAAGTCCGTTTATTGTAGATCTTTTGGACAACGGCAGAAGCTGGATATCAGAAGGTTGGAGAACTTCGAGACGAAGGCTGCCTTTCAACGTGCAGTCGTCGCTCGCCTGCACAATGCTCCTGTACCCACTACCCCCGAGGGTATGTGGCAACAACTGAAGAAACAGATTATGGTAGCAGCCACCGAGACGATCGGTGTGGAGCGCAAGAAACGCCCGGATTGGTTCGATGACAACAACGTGGCTATCTCCAACTTGGTACGAGAGAAGAATGCCGCGTTCGCCACATGCACAATGGACCCTGGCAATGGAGCGAAGAAGACTAGGTTCCGGAATATCCGCCGTCAACTGGCTGAGCGTGTTCGCGGAATTAAGGACAACTGGTGGAGGAAACAGGGCGAGCGCATGCAGGGCTTCGCAGATCGTCGGCAACACAAGGAGTTTTACGATTCGCTTAAGGCGATCTTCGGTCCGTCTATCCAGTCTACTAAAGCACTGGTAGACGTGGACACCGGTTGTTCTTGCAGCCAGCCGGAAGACATCATGGGAATATGGCGCAAACACTTCGGCAGCCTGTTAAACCGCCCTACTACAATTGATTGGGCGACTGTTAACAGTCTGCCGCAACAGGACGTCAAATCTTCGCTTGCTCTCGCCCCCGACTTGCTGGAGTTGCAGAGGGCGATTGGTCAACTGCGCAACGGGAAGGCTGCAGGCGAGGATGGGCTGCCAGGTGAGATCCTGAAGAATGGCGGTCCGGCGTTGGAACGCGCTCTGCTCCAACTGGTTCACTCCATCTGGGAGCACGAGGTGATGCCGCAAGACTTCAAGGATGCCCTCATCGTACCCTTGTTCAAAGGGAAGGGTAGCAAGCAATGCACCGACAGCTACCGAGGTATCAGCCTCTTGAGCTGTGCAGGCAAGGTGCTTGCCAGAATCCTCCTGAACCGACTGAATGCGTCCGTTCTGGAGATGAATGTTCCCGAGGAGCAGTGTGGATTTCGGTCGAGTCGGAGTACAATCGACCTGGTGTTTGCTGCTCGACAGCTTCAGGAGAAGTGCCGAGAACGGAATCAGCCCTTGTATGCCCTGTTCGTGGACTTCACCAAAGCGTTCGATTCCGTGAACCGCGAGGCGCTGTGGACGGTGCTTGGTAAGTTTGGATGTCCAGGTAAGTTCGTCAATATGGTTAGATTGTTGCATGCGGGCATGAAGGCGAAGGTGCAATCGTGTGGATCGACCTCTGATGATTTCGACATCGTCACTGGCGTGAAGCAGGGTTGTGTTCTAGCCCCAGCCCTATTTAGTTTATATTTGACTGCGATGGTAACAGTTGCTTTTCAGAACTCTGGAGAGGATGGTGTCGAGGTGGAGTACCGGACGGACGGGCGTCTGTTGAATATCCGACGATTTGGCGCCTCAACCCGGCTGCAGACCTCAAGGATGCGGATGCTTCTGTTCGCCGATGACAGCGCTTTGCTAGCGCACAGCGAAGAAGAGCTGCAACGTCTAGCTACAGCATTCGCTTCGGCAGCATCGAAGTTCGGGTTGGACATCAACACAGGTAAGACGTATTCGTTTTTTCAGCCTTCTCCTGGTGGAGGTGCTGCTTGTGTACCTCCACCCGAAATTCGCATCGCTGGAGACACTGTGAATGGCTGCGGGGATTTTTGCTACTTGGGTAGCAACTTGTCGACAGATCTGTCCGTGGACCGCGAGTTGAGAGCGCGTGTGGCAAAGGCTAGCGCTGCTTTCGGACGTCTTGAAAGGCGTGTCTGGAAGAATCACAGCCTGAAGATGGCCACGAAGTTGTGTGTCTACCGCTCAATGGTGCTGTCTATCCTGCTGTACGGCAGTGAGACGTGGACACTGTATCAGCGGAACGTGAGCTATTTGAGCCGTTTCCATGTTCAGTGTCTGAGGCGCATCTTGGGTATTCGGTGGTCGGACATGATTTTGAACACTGAGGTAATGCGGCGAGCGCACATGGACGGGATGGAAGCCATGTTGAAGCTGAATCAGTTCCGTTGGCTCGGTCACGTCCGTCGGATGGGCGATGACCGTATCCCGAAGCAGTTACTGTACGGACAAGTGAAGTCAGGTAAGCGAAATCTCGGTGGCCAGAAGCGGAGGTACCAGGATGTTGTGCAGGTAAGTCTTTCACGTTGTAACATTGATTTTAGATGTTGGGAAGATTTGGCGTTGAACCGGACGGCTTGGAGGAACGCAGTCCAGACGGGCGTCCGAGCGATCAGAGAACAATTGTTGCGCGGCCGCGAGCGGAAGCGTGCGGTACGCAAGAGAACCATCGGTGCCATAGGCCGCGGTGACGTGACTATATGGCGTTGCGATGTGTGCGACCGCGAATGCGCTGGCCGTTTGGAGTTAGTAGGCCACCAACGTACTCATAGTACACCGTCGGCGAAGAGGCAGCGAGTACGTTAGGTTCACGTAGGTCATATCAGTATATCCACTCTACTTCTGCTAATGACTGCATCGGCCAACATCCTGGTCGTTGACAATTAATCCGCTCTTCTTTTCAGAAACTTGAGTGTCTGTAGTCTTCTATCCATTCTTTTCTTCGGCTTTGTCGGTGTATTGTATAATGAGAGGTCTGTCTGGCTTTTCGTAGTTCAATGAGAATTTTGCTTTTCATCCCTATCTTCTCTGGGATGCACCAACCTGCACTCCTATACTGCAATGCTTCTTGTATTCCACTTCACAAATCTTTCTTCCTAATTTAGATCTCGTCATTGCAGCCTCTCTCTATTTCGTTTCCAAGAGACAAGAGTTTCCTTTCCTTATTAGCCAATCAAGTGGCTAACCAGCATTGGTCGGTCTTATTCCTTCGGGTTTACATCAGATAACGTGGTGTGTGCGTGGAGCCGCAAGTGGTGCGACGCAAGCCACCTGCGGTGATAGTCAGGCGCAGACGTCCTTTGCCTTTAATCAATGTGACAAGCTTATCCGAACGGGATACTGCCAACCATATGCCTGTCTGATTATGATCACGTTGAGTTATGTTAGATCAGACTCTTCTAAGTTTAGCCCAGTTCGCTGCACAGCAGTCGCACACAACCTGGTCTGGGCGAGCTTATTATGCTGGAACCAGATGGCACTCCTGAAACTCACCGATGTACGCTTGTCGATGCCGTTTACAGCTGTTTAAAGGCGTTTGTGCATTATGTGCAATAAATATTCGTTTTTCATCTTGAACGTTACATCTGGCTAACGTGTGTTTGCAAACAACGACTAAGTGCATCATGCATCAAAATATCTACTGTACAGCGTTCCGCTACACACGAACCACAACTTTGCTTTAGCGAGATAGCAATCCGCAGTTTGTTCTCTTAGATCGCGTACTTCATTCAGAGTTGATAAAATCCGTTAAGTGTACGAATCTGCCAATTATCGCTAGACCGGTCGACATGATCATCACACAAGTTAATAAGAAAGGAGAGCACTAGTACGTAAAACGTAAATTCGCGAGATGCTCAAAGTGTCCTCCACTGTTTTGCTTGCACAAAAGTATTCTTCTCAGGAATTTACGACAGCACACGTTGCAAAGCAGCCTAGGCGATCGTTGTAAACCCTCGACAGGATACCCTGGTTCGTACACGGTAGAGTAATGCGATTGGTGGGAATGGGTTTCTCCTCTTCGTAATAATTAATACGGAAAGTCTTGGTCCCGGAAATAACGCGGCAGCCCCCGTTAACTGCTCCTAGGGCAAATCAAAAGACGGATGCAGAAAGCAACTCTGTCCCCTTCCATCAGCGTGTGTCACAAGGAGAAAATCAAGTATTTCATATGGTCCATGGCGACCTACAGAAATTCTCGAATCAGAAAATCGAAAGACGGACTCCAAGAAAGTAGTTAAGTTTACTAAGCCACCAGTGAGCATAGCGAATAAAGGCCGAACAGGTAGAAAAAATAGCGAAGGTTACCTCTCGATTCTTCACGATATTACCGCTCATTTTGATTGGATTAAATCGTTTTCTCGAGGGAGAAGGCGGATTTGGACGGGAGGAAAATGGTTTCCTTCAACGGAGATTGCATTGCATTCCGAGATTATGGCCACTCTAAGTTCCCCCAGTGTTTGTGGACATCTCATACAGTTCCTGTGCTCCAGGTAGCCCTACGTCGCAGAACACAACTAGCAGAACATTTTTTCTGTGGATATGTGCGGCCGACAACCTTTTTGCATGTCATAAACTGATTGACAGCTAACCGTTTGCACGCCTGCATGCTTGTACTGGAATCCCTAATGGTCTCCCCAACGTTTTCACCAAAAGCAGTATAAATGAAAGCCAATTCAATAGGTTGTCCAGTTGTCAGATAAGCGGTACGTCTGTAACTTATCTGCATGACGGCACAATTTGTCAGGGAAATATCGCATATTTCTGCTTTGTCCGTTCGCACTCACAAACACATGCTGGTTCCCAATCCAGCGTTGTCATTCAAACGATGAACCGGTTACGGAGACGCCTGTGAACAGCCAGGTGTTACCGATCGTGGGTTGGCGGTGGCCAAACTACCGGGCTGATGGGGACCGAGCGACTGCACCGGAAATGCGCGTACACGCACACTCTATGAACAGCCAGCCAATTTGACTGTGGTTTCAGCAGTGCGTTGTGCCCACTTGCTCACTTGATTAGGAGGTGTGTCCGTTCGATAAGCCCATTTGTCTGGACGCCGGATTTCGTTGTCCGATTCAAACGTCTCGGATATATGGGATGCATAAAACGAGGGCCACCGACACACAATCACGACTGTTAAGGCGACTCGATAGTTGTTCCACACAGATAACCCAGACGCAGTAGCTGTCCTTAGCTTTGATTTAGTCTAGGTGAAGATCATGTGATGATTATTGTCACAGCTGATTTCTTCCGGATGCAAATGGTGTGGTACGGTGGAGCATTGCGCACTAGCTAAGCTGCAAGATTTGTTCGACAAAACAATGGGACTGCATATAAAACAGTTTCAAGTGCAAGTTTTGTACACCTGGCAGATTCCAATCATTATGATAACAAGAAAGTCTACAGAAGAAATTGGTCGAAGGATGGTGAGAACACTTGTGCTGAGGTTCTCAGTATACGGTTGGGAAACCATGCAAGGGGAAACTGCTCACATAAACCAGGAACCTCCTCTGTTCCCTGTTTAGTTAAATTCAAGAATCAGAACAATGATATCATGCCTGTTCGCAACAATGGGATTTACGATTCTTATACGGACAAATTCTGAACTTGCTCTTGTGCTCATTATGATAAGTAGTGTATCTAAGTAGCGCTATGCTCCAACATAGAGAAACAGCCTTACTTAAAACGTCAAACAATATAAATGGGTCGGGAGTTTGATTCGTATACAGTGTTCCGAAATCAACGCACCATTAAGCCAACCCGATAGAACACCTTTGTTCCCTCCAATAAGTAGCAATCCACCATTCGCACTAGGTGGTCGAATGGAAGCTGCCATAGGAGAAACGCCCACCGAGCCAGTTGCATTGATAAACCATCGGAGGGTAGACATGGATTGCCTCTCGCAACTGATGAACGGTTTCGCCACGCACGAAACTCGGCCCTTGAAATAAAACCCGCACGGCCGAGAAATTCCAGGGCCAGGCAGTGTTCTTTCCATTCGTTTTTGGTCTGAGTTAACATGTTGGTCTGGTTCAGTAAGGTTAACAAACAGGCTTCGGAAACGTGTGTTGGATGATAGTGTAGAAATAGAGCCAACAATGGCCACAACTGAGGCGCATAAACCGTGTGCGGATGGTTAACCGCGATCGTGTGAAGTAGGTGGCGTAGATGTTGTTGGCCTGTTTCATTCAGATAAAACACAGGTAGTAAAGTCCTGTCAGAAAGCTCATATCCGGCCACATCTGAACGACCTTCTGTTCCGTTGGCCATAGTGTCTGGTCCCGCACTGTCTTTCTGTCAGAATTACGGAAAGCAGGGAGTACAAAAACTGAGTTAAACAACATCTTTTCCGCATGATGCGCAATTTACCTAAAAATGCGGACTATTGAATGTGATGCAAACGATGTGCCCAAATATCGTACGAAGGGTGTGGCCTACGTTTAACCACGACCTGTAGTGATGATAGGAGTAACACGAAACATACCAGCGTGAACTAGGCGCGAGCTAGAGCGTCCAAGTTTACAGGGGAGTCCAGAATCAAAATAGCAGTGATCAGTATTCACAATCTGCTGTGTTACAGTCGCGTTATTTTTCGGTAACCCAGTCAAAGAATTCCACACCGAAATAGCAAACTGTTGTCGACACAGGTAACGTCAGTTATTGCCAGCTTACAGCCTACGTGAAGATGCAATATTATGGACAGAATAAACAGCACGGCAACCAATATTATGTTTGCTATCATAGGGCAAGATACTATTGATGGTATTTCAGCCTGTTTTGGGAGTCTGAAAGCATCCAACACGTAGATCGCACAGCATTTCACATGGAGGCAAACAGGTGGAGTAAAACCTGGAAACTTACCTGGTACACACTGACGATAGTGAAATAAAAGGTGGTAGATATGTTCACAAAAAATGCAACGGAAATGCATCGGCAGTTTCACAGGAACCTCATTCAAATGGAATGCGCATTGTTACACAAAAAAGCGTAATGACCTAGTTGTATCAAGAAGACAGAGTGAATGCTGACCAAAACCGAGTCGCGAATTTGGAATTTTTAGTTTTTTTTATTTTTAACTGTATCAGTCTGAGATTTTACCAAGAATAGAAACTGTTTCAGTTTGATGTTCACGACACTCTGCACAAAGACAGTGATTAATACGTGGAATGGGGGCCTGGTAATCCACAAGCCAAGCTTAAGCTGAATCAGAGTCTGTGGTTTACACGCCCGTACGTGTGCTGCGTTTGCATTGAACATTCTGCATCGGATATGAGAAATCCCCGTGATTCCTCTTTATTTTTGCTACTAATTTACCATTTTCTCTCAACGTACAAGTGTCATTTTACTACCGCCACATTCGTCGTTTCCTTTAGCGGTTCAGCAACGATTTAACAACGATTCGTCGGACGCAGAACTAGATTTGCTTGTGTACTGACGCTACAATCACACATTGGCATAGGCATCGCTGTTCAATTTCGCACGCCGAATGTAATTATTCTTTTTAGTCAGAACATCGCGGGATGTTAACACACTGAGTTACTATCATAAGTCGCCAACGTGAAACCAGCCAATTTTACACAAACTGCATATAGCAACAACAATTGAGCAAACCAACCACACAGTTCTGACCTATCGCGCGCTAATAGTACAGTCAATTCTACGGCAAGAAGATTAATTGCGTCAGCGCCTTCCGTGCACACAGAACTGATGGACGTTGTCTGATTAGCATCGCCTCACTAATCGCTAACGGATTAGGATTGCAACTATGTGTAACAATGTCTTGAAGGATGTGACGGAGTCAATTAGGTGACCGAATGCTAAGATGTGCTTGTCGATCGATAAGGCCGGACCCTTCGAGCTTGTTACAGTCGGCAGGTCGTTTTTTGAGGCTGCATTTCACAACCACTTAGGAATGTGCTCCGCCATACGCTGATGCAAGCGCCGATCTGTCCTGCTAATGTAAACGTCATTGCAACTGCAACTGAACAGGTATACTACGTGGGAGACAATGATTGATTGAGTATCACCGCCATGGCGAGCCAAGCCCCCAGTGCTAAACAGGGCACGTAGTTGGACAGCTTGGTAGGCGTGCTGCAACGCCGACGTTAATTTGTGACTGTTGTTGGTCAGGTGGTCACCTTCGGATTGGATTTGCAGAAATATGTTCTTTTTCTCCATATTGCAGCTTCATCACCATCATCATGGACAGCAATACATCAAGTGCGAAACACTGATGCTTAACTACCACACAACCATGGAGAAGAAGAAAGCAAAACTCTGCACGGAAAGAGAAGAAAAAAGGGGACAGGAGGAGATTTAACTACAAAAAGTAACTACGTCTATACTCAAAAATTTAGCATCAAGGTGCCTACACCTTGCGAACAAACAATTGAGCTGTAAGTGAAAGTAAGGCGTCATCAGCAAGACAGCCTTACGCCTTTCACTGTCCCACGTCACTAAATGCATTCACTTCACAGGGAACTCGGCCAAACAACGACAACATTCGTGCCACTGAGCTTGGTTAACCACCGTTTCACCTAACGTCTCAAGCCGCCGACTCTGTGAGTCGCGTGGGCCTCATCCTGGGAGACGAACCTGATCTACGGTGACCAACCCCTTCGTGAACGACTTCATTTGTCTACGTCAAGTCATCAGCTGTCCATCTCCCACCTTGCGCCAGTCGGCCGCAGCGTCGACAAAGAGGACATGGTGTGGCAGGTGACTAGCTGACATCCTTATCACAGGACCTAACCATCGAAGTCTGTGAAAATGTAAGGACTGAACAAAGGAACTCGTTTGACGCCCCCTTCGTAACCTCCTCGTTGCTTACTTGCTGATGCACTGCAGCTCATCACTTTTGGTTCTTTCTTCTTACTGGGGATATCCACGCACTTTTCGGGATAGCCGTTATTCACCAGCCTTTTCTCCCCCCAATCGCTCTGCAATGCAAATCATTCTGGCTCTGTGAAATGACGTTTTCATTAACCCTCGTTTATGAGCAATAGGTGCGACGCTGAAGAAATGCAATTATCCACTTCATGTTGGCTTTCGGTAAACGAATCGCTGTACTCAAGGTACGTGCATGTAGACTTCTTCGACGGATAAGTCACCTTGAACGTGTGTTTATTTAGTACGTGGGTAGAGTTCACTTCATACCGAGCTGAAATCAATTAGAATCTTCATATCCAATCGAACCGGGTAACCGAAGACGGTCTTTTAAGTCCGTGTAGTTTGCTCTCCAAACTGAACAATAATCTCTATCACTAACATTCACATCCTTGACGTAGTGTGCGCACCATGACACGAGGAGGGTTAACCAGACACAAACAGGGTCGGTTGCGGCCAGCAGCTAACTCTCTCACTGTCACCATCGATTTACATACAACAGAAAGGACCGGATCACAACTCAAGAAAGACGCACCCGTGACTAGCACATGACGAGTTACGAATGAACAGACGTGCGAAATCCTCAAGCTGAACGTGAGCAATAGAACAAGCCAGACGAGACGTGGTGTCGTAAACGGACGCGTAACGGTGAGTAGCATAAAACTGAACGCATACTGGTACGGTGAACACAAAAACTGGCATGTGACGAAACCATATATGCACTCAATCTGCAAATTGTGATAAAGACGTTGAAACTGTGGCGATCCGTAGCAAGTGTGTAGTTAAACAGGCAAACATTTCAGGATGAACAGCACCAGGTCATTTGATAAGCTCAGAAGAGCTCGAGTGGAATAATCAAGTGTACGGCGCAGTTAAATGCAACATGTAATGCGGACCACAGAAAAATTAGTAGGAACTACTGTGTGACGAAGCTCCCTTCTGTTCACCTCGATACAACTGTACTTGCCTACCACCATGTTACTTCGTAAAATACTGTCAGAGCTAATGACAACCCAAACTATAGTACCCACCTGCAAGGCCCAAAGCTGATACTGATGATGAGTGGCAGTTTAACCCGAACCGCTATATACTGACTACAGTAGTTTCTACGGGGTAAAAGACGACCAGTCAAGATCTAATGAGGACTGTCGCTCTTTAGAAAAAAAAACGTTTGTTCCTAATCGGTTGACTGGAATGGTTGTCATTGTTTCCTAAACGATCACGTGTTGGTTCTCAAGCGACACAAAAAAGTGTAGTGTGTATATGCAACACTTATGGACAAGCTTTGATAACTGGCGACGTCGTAGCACGCTTTAGGGCTATTGGAGTAACAGCATAGGTGGCGGAAGTGCTATTCGAAATGTGTTCGAAAGGAGCAGGTCTGACATACGCACAATCATATACATATGGAAAAACCAAAGAGAGATATACATACATATAAATCCTGACCTTTTCTGCTGCATTGGTAGTGTGGTCAGGCCTGTGTGCTGTTTTGATCCGGCGGACTATGCTGACTAGGACATCGATATTTGCAGGCCCAACCATGCCAGATCGGCCAAAGGGGAGCAGTTAGGCAAAATTCAGATTGGCTCGTTGTGGCTGGTGCCAACGTGTTGCATTTTGGTTCTGCTTGATGTTTCTTCTTCTGTTTTAGTTTTGTGTGTCTGGGACTTGTCTGTTTACCCAATAGTATGTCATATGTCTTACGTAAACGTCCCGATTTTATAGATATGACTCTTGAGTTTATGTGGAGCTATTGCAACCTGGTTTCTTGCTGGTGGTCGATGATGTTGCGTTTCTGTCGCCTGCTACCTTGCGATACAGGCTGTTCAGCCAAATGCTTCGATTGAGGGTCCTAATCGCTTTCCTGTCTACGTTTGGGTTTCCCCACAGTATCCAAAGCCCACACAAACCACGATTACACATCAACTGAATACCATACTGCATCGATCGTCGCGCAGAATAAACCGCGTCGTCCTATCTGTTGCTTTCTGCGGGGTGGATAAGTGAAAGTATGCTACTACCAAACCCTCCCCCTTCCTGCCTCTAATGACACCATTAGCACGAATCCTGAAGCATATACGGCTCACTCCAGTCTCAGTAACATCAGAATCAATCTGAGACACCTCCGGAGACGCAAGAAGCTCTCTGTTGAAGCATGCAATGTATACACGCTGGTGAAATGATGCAGCACCATAGGACGGCTAGAACGCCGAACAACACTGATGAGTATGGAAATGAGCAGCCATCGACACAGCAGCCTTGAGTGAAACAAGGCTTCCAGACCAAGGTGAGATCCGAGAACCAAGTGTTAGGTACACCATCTACTGGACAGGCTACCCGTCAGACGGTGCTCCGGAGCATAGTCTGTTTCGCAGTCGCCGATCACATATGTGCATTGATAAGCGAACTGTATGGCATCAGCCCTCGGACGCTGTTCACGTGCCTGCGTACTACATTTATTAGTGTTTATGATTCAACTATGTGTCACGTTGATGATACAAAGGGCCAGTTGTATGATCATCCGTCCGCCACAATCTGGTCGGCACTGGTGAATGACCGACTGTTTGTTCTGGGTGACTTGAACGCTCGAGTTGGGCGCGACCCGGTAATTTACCCGAGATTCCTCGGACCCTACGACACTGGCCCAGTCAACGAGAACAGTGATCGTCTGCTCCACCTGTGTGCTACTCACGAGTTGGCTATCACCAACACCCGATTCCAGCTGGATGAGAGAGATCACGAAGCGGACTAATCCACGAAGTGCTCATCAGTATTGGCTTGACTACGTGATTGTGTGGCAGCCCAACATTCGTGAAGTGGATGACACGTGAGTGATGCGCGGTGCTGAGTAGGGCACCAATCATGGACTGGTCAACACCAAATTGTTTATCCACGTCTGCAAGCCCGTTTATTGTAGATCCTCCGGACAACGGCAGAAATTGGATGTCAAACGACTAGAGAATTCCGAGGCCATGACTGCTTTTCAGCGTGCAATTTTCCACTTGTCTGAGAAAAGCTCCTGTATCCACCACTCCTGAGGGTATGCGGCAACAGGTCAAAGAACGTATCACGGCAGCAGCAACCGAGACGATCAGCATCAAACACAAAAAACGTCTGGAATGGTTCAATGATAACAGCGCAGCTACCTCCAGCTTGGTACGATAAAAGAATATAGCGTCTGGTGCCTCTACAACGGACGTGGGCAATGAAGGCAAGAGAACGATATCCCGGAGCACTCACCAACTGGGCAGGCGTGTTCGCGGAATCAGGGACGACTGGTGAAAGAAACAAAGTGAATGGATGCAGAGCTATGCCAACCGCCGACGGCAAAAGCAGTTCCACGATTCGCTTAAAACGATTTCCAGTCCATCCGTCAAGTCCATCAAAACACTTGTTAACACGGATACCAGCTCTTCGTGCACCAGCCAGAGGACATCATCAAAGTCTAGCACAAACATCTTGGTGGCCTACTAAACAGCCCTGCTACTATTGATTGGGTGACCGTGCACGGCCTGCCACAATGGATCATCAATCTTCAGGTGCTCCCGTCTCGAATTTGGCAGATGTGTAGACAACTGTGCAATGAAAGGACTGCAGTTGAGGATGAGTAGCAGGGTGAAATACTGAAGAATGGCGGACCAGCGTTAGAACGCACTTTGCTCGAGCTGGTTCATTCCATCTGGGAGCAGGAAGTAATGCCATAAGAGTTCAAGGATGCCATGATAGTACTTACGTTTAATCATCATCATCATAGACAGCAATACATCAGTGGTTCACAGTAATGCTTAACTGCCACACAACCATGAAGAAAAAGCAAACCCAGTATAGAAAGAGATGGAAAAAAGAAGGGGACACTTATGTTTAAGGTAGCAAGCAATGCACCGACAGCTATCGCGGCATTAGTCTGCAACGCTGCGCAGGCAAGGTGCTTGTAAGAAACCTCCTGAACCGACTGAATGCGGACGTTTTGGAGACCAATGTTCCTGAGGAGCAGTGTGGATTATGGACAAGTTGTAGTACGATCAACCTGGTGTTTACTGCTTGACAGGCTCGGGAGAAGTACTGGGAACGCAATCATCCCTCTTGTATGCTACCCCCGTGGACTTCAGCAAAAGCCTTTGATTTCGTGAACCGCGAGAAGTTGTGGACGGTGCCTGCTGAGTATGGATGTCCAGGTAAGTTCACAATTCGATTAGGATGTTGCATGTGAGCATGAAGACAAAAGTACAATCGTGTGGATCGAACTATGATGACTTTCACGATGTCACTGGCGTAAATTAAAGTTGTATCCTAGCCTCCAACCTCATGCCATGCCAACAGTTGCTCTTTAGGATCCGATGGAGAGCGGCGTTGGGGATGATCACCGGAAGCAAGGACGTCTACCGAATATTCGACGTTTCGGTGCCCCAAGCCAGCTACATACCTCAGCGATGCGCATGCTTCTGTTCGTAGATGAAAGTGAAGAACTACAGCGACCGCCCACAGCTTTCGCGACCGCGATATCCAAGTTCGGACTGGATATCCGTGCGAGTAAAACATTTTCGTTCTTTGGGCCTCCTTCTGGTGGAGGCGTTGTTCCTGCATATGCACCTCAAATTTGTGTCAATGAATACGTTATTGACAGCTGCGCGGAGTTCTGTCACCTGGGTAGCAATTTGTAGACAGAATTGTCCACGGACCGGGAGTCACAAGCTCGTGTGGCGAAGGCTAGACATCTTGAAAGACGTGTCTGGAAGAACCATAGCTTGAAGATGGCCACCAAACTGTGTCTGCTGCTCAATCGTGCTGTCCATACTACTGTACGGCAGCGAAATTTGGACAATGTATCATTAGAACGTCAGCTACCTGAGCCGTTTCTATGTGCAATGCCGGAGACGTATCTGGGGTATTCGGTGGTCCGACATGGTTCCGAACACTGACGTACTGCAACGAGAAGACATGGACGGAATGGAAGCTATGTTGATGCGCAATCGGCTTCATTGTCGAGATCACGTCCGTCAGATTCGCGACGACCGTCATAAAAAAATGCTGCTGTACGGACAACTGCAATCACATATGCGAAATCTTGGTGGTCAAAAGTTGAGACACAAGGATGTTATCCAAGCAGGTCTTTCGTGTTGCAACATTGGTTCTAGATGTTGGGAAGACTTAACGTCGAACCGGACAACCTGGAGAAGTATGATCCGGACGGATGTCCGTAAGTTCAACTAATCATTACGTGGCTGAGAACGGAGGTGCACAGCGCGCAAGGGGACTATCTGTGCCATAAATCGTAGGGACATGACTACATAGCGTTGCGATGTGTATGGTCGCGAATGCGTCAGCCGCCTGAGATTAGTACGTCATCAACCTACTCACAGTACATCGTCGGACAACAGACAACGAGTGGGTTAGGCTCAAGCAGGTTATATACGCTGTATCCAATTTTCCTTGTTTGTACCAACCGACGACCATCATCGTTTGGCAACCCATCCCCACTACCGCCTTCTACCTTTCCTTTTCTTCAGCTTCGTTGGTGTACTTTATGGTGAATGTTTTGCGTTTTCTTCCAATCCAACCCTGAATTTTGTTCCTACTGCTATCCCCTGTAGACTGCACCAGCGTGTACTCGCATAATGAATAACTCCTTGCATTACATTTCCTTTTTTTCTCAGTTTATATTTTACCATTGGAGTGTCTCTGTTTCCCGAGAGAGAGGGTCTCAGTTTCGTGCCATCCTGTCAATTGGCTAGTCAGCATTGGCCAGTTGGACACAAATGTCTCACTCATATGCCTCCTGATCGCATTCTTTCGGGTATACACTGGACACTTGGTGTATGAGTGGAACCGCAAGTAGTGCAGCACAAAAAAGAGCCGCAATGGTGACAAAGTGGGGAAAACAGTAAAGTTCTGTTACTTAGGATTAGTTCGTGTTTGTTCCACAACGGGATCAGTCGAAACACGTGAGACTTGTGGGGTGCGATAAGCCAACTAAAATAGAAGCAACGATTTTAAGCGTAACCTTTTTAGAATACAGAAGTAAATGTTGGTAAGAAAATGTTGCATCAAATTTTCCAAAACAGCGAGCAACTAACCGGAATAGGTACTGCATATCTGGTTGAAATCAAAAGTGGCCACAAAAAAGTGCGGGCTGGATGCGCAGGGGGTAGATTGAGACGTCGCATGGTCAATTTCAATTGTTTGATGCCACCTTTGGCTGCGTTATGGATTAGTTGCTTATGTGCTTCGATATCTCCATTTGTGCATGAAATGGCGAATTTTTCAACCTCTGCTGTTGTGAATCGTGAAAAAGGGCTAGATGTGTAAGGACGAGAGAGAAAGCAACAGTCGGCACACACACACACACACCATAAACAGTCCAACAATTTGGAACTGTGAAGCGAGGATAACATAAAACAAAAGTAACAAAACTGAACATGTCGCGATAGAGTACGACAATAAAGTCATGAAAGGTAACAGAATATTTCTTCCATTCTAATCAATTAGAATTAGTGATGCAAAGAATAAATTAGGTCAGACTAGGGTAGCAAAAATCTACCAACTTAGTTATGAGGACAAAGTTTTACTGATTCGTTGTTAAAACCACAATTTTTCTTCTAACGACTTAAATCTTCAACGCAATTCCCCTGACACTGTGCTGTGTCAGTCATGCATTCTACTGGGTTTGGCATATACAAACACAAAGCCCATTTTCGAGTGTCAGATCAAGTAAGAAAAAAACTGAGATACTCGGGTGACACCGTTGAAACACGTCTTTCCGACAAAATCAGTGAACTGAGATGAAGCTTAGAGATGTTCAAGCACATTTACCATCATCAGAAGTAAATGCACCGTGGTAGGCAGGTAGCCACTGGCTACCAATACTTCGAGGTGGAGCCGTCCCCAGCTGTTACAAGTGCAGTAGTGAAGCACAATCGTCCGATCGAAGGGCATTCTGATAAAACCTTTAATTCAGTTTTCAGGAGTCTCTAGATAGTGTTGTATCTACGGTTTACTTGAGTCCGTTGGGTCCGTCAAGACTGCAACGTGGCTCAACCCAGTCTTCGTTGTAAAATTGAAGGGGAATATATCGAAAGAAAAACTCTGTTGGAAAATATATATAAAGGTATACGTAGATCGTCTGAGCAAAGTACGGCATGTATTTTAGCAATTATTTGAGGTTTTATTACCTTCCATTCAGAAAGTCCTCAAAGCAACCGAATAGCGTAATGTCCGTCCAACAGCTGCGTCGTTTGTTGTGTGCACCGCACCCTCATCTTCCGCCAAAAAGGAACACTTGATCTGCTCCCTACTGGCAAACTCTGCCATGCATAGCCCCTGGATCTCTCCTGTTACAGACGCATCGACCCTCTGGAAGCGGTTAACAGCATCCAGCCTATGCTCGTCATACTCGAAAGGTTCAAGTAGCATCCATCCTAAAACCATTTTGCTTTCTGCCCCCAGCCCTTTCATTCAGAACTCAATGCGCCTCGGGTATATCATTACCGATATTTCGTTCCAATGGGCTTCTGTAAAGTACGGCCATCTACAGATCTCTTCGGAATTCATCTGGTCATGGATTCATCCGCTGCGCGCCCGACTTACACAGAAGTCTTACCACCAAGCTGGTGAACTTCCAGGGTGACCGACCTTACAGGAATTTTTGTGAACCCACGAGAGTAGAAAACCTCAATGCAGAGAGGCCACCCGTGAACTAGAACCTATCAACTAGCTTTTAAATAACCAACGTTGTATTTGAAACACTGTCTAGGGGGAAGCCAGAAGCCCCGCTGTCAGGCCAACAACACGGAAAGGAATCATCCCAAAGTCTATTCCCGACGTACGGCATTAGTGGACTCACAAGTAGCACGCGCCACCTTTTTATCAAAGCAGAAGGTAGATGACCTGGTGTTATGGAATAGGCTGTGGTGTCTAAATTTGTAATTTTCTGTACTGTAACGGTTCTGCGTAAGACAATCATGAAAGCAGTGACAAAGTCTGACATCCGAAACAGACTCTCCCCCCTCTTTACCATGACCCGTCTATCTGGTACGCCAACAGCAACGAATCCATCGGCTGCTCAAATCATGGTTGTCCTTACAGAGTGGACATGTGTTGGCCTTCATACTCACATTGTTGGATTAGCTGAGAAAGACAGGATTGCGTTGTGTATGTTTAGTTTTGGGAGGCCCGTCACGGTGAGACTGGGCCTTGACGTGGTGTGACCGCTTGAGCATCTCGGTGACCTATTGGGCTAAACTGGACAGAGTTACTCATAACAGGCAGGCCAACAGGTAGAGGTCTGACAAACCAGTCTCCTGGTCCTCCATGTTGGGGGTTGGAAGACGGTTGGCATCTCTTCCCGAACAACGTACCATTTCTGGTACACTGCCACCCACCCGCTGCCTTGCGGTACAGGCTTTTGAGCCAAAGGCTTTGGTTGAGAACCCTAATCGTTCTCCTGTCTAGGTCTGGGCGTCCTGGCAGTATCTCAGCCCACACACAACCATGAATACTCACAACACAAACA
>QNGE01004835.1:0-15728 GCA_008508345.1 Paragonimus westermani | reverse complement strand
GATGATGATGATGATGATGATGATGATGATGATGATGATGATGATGATGATGATGATGATGATGATGATGATGATGATGACAGTGAGACAGGAACTCAATCGACACAGAGTTCATGATCCAGCCAGAGTAGAGTACGCACTTCTGTTGTCTCGGTTGTCAGAAAAAAGCAGGTAGTTCCCCAATACGCACGGACGATTCGTCGCGCTGCTCATATCACTAGCCCAGTCGATACCCATCAAGACACTGAAAGAACGACCACGCAATACGCAGAGTTCCAACGCAACTTTTATTTGAATGGGTTAAGTCACACACGTACACATGTATACTACACCCCTGTACGAACTTCCCTAGGCGAAAGCGAAATTCCCCCAATCCATTCACTCCTTCGCTATCTAATTGTCCACATTAGGCGTTGGTGAGCGTAACTTAAGTAATCGGCACTCCTACAACACCCAATGGGCAGATAACGATGAACGTTTGCTACAACTCTGACCCGAAAACAGCCTGTCTCTGACGTGTAATGATTTTCGGCACTCTAGAGCACAATGCGTCATCTGACGACTCACTGTGAAGTCACTTGTGCACAAAGATTGAACGCAACAGTCCGGTATCGATGACACGATTGCTTCCAAGATTGTAGGTCCCTCTGGAGTATCCGTGGGTGCCAAACGTGCTAAGTTCACAGAGTTTCGGTGGGAGGTCACTTCGGCGTCAAACACAAATCGGTTTAACTAGACCAGCACTAACAAGCGCTCCACACTTACAGCGGTGTAAGCACCTCGGGTCTAGGATCCCACCCACAGGACGACATTTAAGCACATTCAGAGTAAGCCCAGTAGGTGATTAATATGTGTGGTACTGCTTCATAGGGAACTACTGTTCATTCAGGTGTCAATCACTGGGTTTCTGTGTAAGCCCTCGAAAGTATTGACGCTCGCCTGTCTGTTCCATCCGGCAACGCGTACAGTTCAGCTAGCAAGGCTACTCGCTTGTACCGTAAGAGGCAACTAAAGGGGGATTGCCAAATGCAGTGAACACAACGCGCAGTCAGAATGAAAAGGCCACCGTTAACAGGAAACCCCGAGAAGCTTCCCCATCACAGTTAACTGTGTTGCGTTGTCGTTCTTTTTCCACTATTCCATTCTGTGGCTCGAAATAACCATTTCACTTCCCTCTTTCTAGTTGTCAGTCCAACTGTAAGATGAACAAAGCCTTTCTTACGGGCCTCATCTTCCGGGAGTCCAGCCAGCTTAATCGTTGAGTTTGCAAAATAACTAAATCCATCAAAGCCAGGCAACAGGTGGCAGAAAGCCAGCGGGAACAAGATAATCAACGAGGTCAATGGTGATCATAACTACAGTCGTCATCACCATTATCACAATCACTTTCAGCTTTTAACTGTACCTTTAGATACCATGGCTCGGGTTGCCGTTGGCTCTGATAATGTTCCGCAAAGTACCAGAGTAACGAGTAAGAACAAGCATAGAAAGAAGAGAAAGGAAACAGAAACAGTTGATTTATGCGAAAAAGGAATCGACAACTTCACGGAAATAGGCGCGTCATTATATGCAACATAATGCGATGTCGGGGGGGGGGGTCAACCAGCGTTGTGGTTAGTCATGAACCTCCCGAACAGGCAAATGGCGCTCACAAATCTTATTCAAAGGGACGGTCAAAGCTTTTATAGGCCGTAATCATGTCGGCGTCTGGCAGCCTTGTGGTTTCTTTCAACAACCACCAGCCACATTGAGCAATGCGCGATGCGGCCGACGATCGGTCGGTATCCGGAGTATGTGACTCAACAAGCGAAGACTGCATTTTCACTACGTCGGCTATCGGTCGCGAACTTCCATCTTTCGAAATGTCTGCTGACAAACTGGTACGTTGCTTACAAAGTCAACCAAATGAACACAAGCCAACTAGTGGAAGCGACAGCGGCCAAATACCGCCAGTCTAAATGTACCTCCCGCACAAATAGAGCAGGTTTCCAATCCACAGAGCAGAACTGAGCGTGCGCACATTGTAAGCCGACGTCCTTGCGGCACCACTAGTAGAGGGGGGTGGTTATTACGTTACGTACTTATCCTATCCTCGTAGACATTTCACAAACAATACTACAAACTGATGAAACGATTACTCTGGCAGGAGAGGTAATCGATAATGTTCAGCGGCCTGCCTGCCTTAAGTTGAATAAGATCACCCTCATCTTGTAAACACCCCTCACGTGGAATACACACCGTACAGAGGCCATATCGATTAATCAGTTCACGCACGGCCTGCGTGTTCACTGCAGAACAAAACAAAGTAAGGTCTTTCAACAAAAATCACCTTACTACCTGGCAGAAGCTTCACTCCGAGTCCCGGAGCCTGAGTGTTCTTTCCAGAATACTGCTCACTAGAAAATTAGAAAGAAAGTGGGAAGCCGGATATCCCTGTCAAGCGTCATATGACGTGGAGAACGTTTCAGACAGCTGCCAATGAACGAGCACTCAGGGCAGAAATACTTCATTAAATTTACAAACTGCACTAGGACTCCCTTGCAATAGGGACAACCCCAGAGATGGTATCGAGAAACTGAGTTAAAGACAGTCTTTAGGTTCGAAATACCACAACCGTCAACCGAGAAAGGAAGTTCCCATGCCCCAGTGTCTGTCGCAGGGTGAAAATAGATCGATACACCTGCGACCAGATCGAAAACCTCTGTTCTTCTTTTATCCGGTTTATTTTGTGTTTCAGATGTCGCATTATGACACTCGTGGGCGTTGTGGATGTGACAGAGACAAAGCTAATACCTTTGTGTATGCTAAATGATTCATCATCATCATAGACAGCACTAATGCTTAACTGCTAAATGATTTCCTGACACTGTGTGTTGGAAACGAGATATCATGATGTACGTCTTCGACCTCCAACGTGGAACAATGGAGTGCGGTAAGTTCCGACAATCTGTCAGCACCACCTTTCGTAGAAGCTGAATGAAAATGAGTTTCAGTAAATTAAGCTTCAAAGCCACTTTGGTTTTCGATGAAAAATCGTCAGAACTGTTATAATTAACCACATAACTTCTGTCATCCGTAGTTCAGACCAGTTGAAATGCTTGTTAAATTACTAAGCTCATCTGTCAATATGCTGCAACCGGCTGTAAATTCGTGATAAATATTTCCCGCATACAATTTTGTCACCATCTTGTCGACCGCCAGAGCAACCGCAAGTCAGGGAAGACAGCACCTGGCCGTTTACCGATAGAAATCTTCTTCACTTCATTCCCTGGGACAAGTGAACATCAGGATCTCTACACAGACTCCTCGTAGACTTGCATTTCAAGTCACGGTAATTCTTGTAGTACTCTGAAACGGATCAGTTGACGTTTGTTCTGCTAAATCAGGACAAACTCAATTCTGTCGTATCTACGAGGTTTCTTTGGAATGGACCCCTTCACGACAGGTGCGCATTCAGATTGATATTTCTGAACAGTGCTCATTTGGTTCACTACATTGTTGTAACCCGGACAGCTTACCAGTTAGTGCTGTTTGGTAGACACGTCGCATAAAACAATCCTTATTCCTCTTCAGAGCTCAGCGCAACTCCTACTACAGCCTGACCGCGAGCTAAGGTTTCATTATCACCAGAAGCCCTGAGAGATGGGACTGCCGATCCATAACATTATTCGAACCGTGCTTCGGAGACAGCACACATTCTGATCCGGATCGAAGACAGTGCACGCCAAAGCAACTGGATGACATATTTGTCGGTGAGTGTGGACATTCAAAGTGCCACTGTCTACCAGTTGTCGCGGCTTGAAGAGAAGAAAGATGAGGGGATGAGAAAGTGAAGGTGATTGGAATGGTTCGTCAGGTCAACGAAGACTTCGGATAAGTTCCGGTCGACTATATAGAGGAATTGGGGTAACTTGAAAGACTCCTATCGAGGCTTGCGAAATAACAAGAGGTTAGGTTTTCCTACGGTACCCGATGATCCAGGAGCCCAACTCACCTGCCAGCGAGAGGGTTACATGGCACGGGGGCGCAGTGAATAAGACATTCCTGTTGTGAAACTGGTTGCGCTATTAGCACGTGAGAGGTCGAAACTATCTGTTTGGAACGTCCAACTGTTATTGCAGCGTGCAGATTGTACAAAATATTGGGGTTATACGTTAGACTGATGAGATTAAATCGGAATGTCAACAATTCGCGACATACGTCTTTTTCCTCGTCCTAACAAAAATTGCTCTCTGGCCCTGATCGTTAGTGAGAGCAGAAGACTTATTCGAAAATACAACAGGCCTTTGAATGACACCAGAAGCTCTTCGACCACAATGGATAATACGCCGGCGATCACAGACAGTCGTTAGGCAGTTGGTGTTATGATGCCAATGTACATTTTTAACCACCTCCCTTAATTAGGGAAGGCAGAACCGTGACCCAGAAAATAGCTTTGCTGTGTACCCACAGGATCCTGTCTCCCAAATAAGCACTCCTAAGCGATCATTAGTGCGACATACACAATTATAAGTGTAAACGTTATTCGTCGGACCTTCCTCCATTGGCTTGTCTCACAGAAACATCATCACCATAGAGGACAATTCATCACCGGTTTTCACTGATGCTTAGGCATCATACAACCATACAGAAAAAAAGCAGGCCCTGGTCAAGAAGAAAAACAGAGCGGATGGGAAGACCTAACTATTAACAACAGCTACGTCTATATTCAGATATTCAACGTCAAGGTACCCACATCTTGCAAACAAACTGCCGGGCTATATGTGAAGATGAGATGTCATCGGAAAGACAGCTTTCTTAGGGCTTTCACTGCCTTAGGTCATTGAGTGCACTTACTTCACAGACAACTCGGCCAAACAGCGACAAAATTCGCGTCAATGAGCCCGGTTAGCTGCCATCTCATCTAACGTGCGCGTCCACCGACTCTGTGATTTGAGAGATCCCTAGCTCTGGAGATGAACACGACCTACGGTGCCCAACTCCTTGATGGACGGCTTCATTTGTCCACGCCAGGTCATCGTCTATCTCACACCCTACGCCAGTGGGCCGCAGTATCAGCAGCGTGCTCGATGTGATGGACGACTAGCTGCTATGACCTAACTCTCTAAGTGAGTATAAATGTAATGGACGAACAAAAGAAATCGTTCGGAAGTCACTACCAAATGCCGGTTTCCTAACTTCGTTACTTAATTGTTGGTGCCACTCGACGCGAACGGTCAGACGCAGACATCGGTGGTCAAATACCAGAAGACGGTTCACAACTTCCACCTTGAGCGGACAAGTTTGGCTGCCATAAAACAATACGGCCATCACTTTCGCTGATGTGCGAGACCCCTAAGGCGCATAGATATGCCTCTTTGTCATCAGGAGTGTCCTAGATTAACGAACACTGCCCCACCCTTGAGGATACGAGTCTCCCTCTTAGTTCGTATATATAGATCGCCAATAATACACCTTCCTAAGTGCACAAACCGATTGACAACTTCTATAGCTTCATTACCCAACACTGAATCTACGTAATCACAGCTACAAGACCTGGGAAACCAACAGTTTTGAAGTTGAGTGGGTGAATGAAGGAAGACGGTGAGACGCCCTTAAATCATCGTGCGCACTCAAGCCCCAGTAGCCCAACAAACATTGATGCGGCCTTCGCACGGATAGCGCAACATAAGGCCCATCTACGAAATGCCACGGCCACTCTACAAAACAAATTAATACAGTTAAACAGTTACGAAGTTCCTATGAGGCCACCCTAAAAAGGGACAGGAACATAATCATTCACGCCGACGAACCGGTCAAACCGGATCCTAAACATAGGAGATCCTCGGAAATACAATTAATTCTAAGTGTCCCGCAAAACGCTGGACGACCTGAAGCGACGAAATGACGCCGAGCGCACAGACTCAGTAAGCGGACTGTATTTAGTACATAAACGAACAACCACAGACCATTCCTAATCGAATTTCGAGACCGCGACAGCTCAGAGGATATCAGGCAAAAAAGTCATAGGAGACAGCCATGCGTGGCGCATCTGACCCACAAGTGGTGACTTCAGCTGCACCAGGAATCATAAGCGAGCGTCTCGGTTCAAACCAGGGTCAGAAAACAAAACAGCTCCTAGGGAACAAGACGACAATGCAACAGTATAGGACAGTCAACCATCGAGCAGAAAAATGGTTTGCATCGGTCTGGTGCATATCCTCATATCTAGAAAAACGAACCTATCCCTCGGAGGTTTCCTCTGGAGGAGTAGATGCGACCAAACTGCGTAGTACTTAGGAGGCCACATCATCGGAGCCGAAATGCATGCTGGCGAATGTATGCAGTCTGTTTAATAAGAGAGACGAGCTGCGAACAGCGGTTCACCCCGTAGATATTTGCTTGCTCACAGAAACCTGACTCAAAAAAGAGAAATCTGGGGATTGGATGCGGGGGTTCCAATGGTATTGCAGTGACCGTGGCAATGCAGTTGAGGGCGGCTGCCTATTGTTGATGAAAAGTTCTACAAGGCAGTCACCCGTGGAACTGTAATTGCAATTGCGTGGGTATTCAAACCGCCATCAGCCTACTCCATGTCAATCCCTATGGTCTTCGGGGTGAATCGTAGTCCGGGTGCAACACCAGATGAAGACGGAGCATTACTGGAATCATTTCAGTCGGCTTGTCAATCAGGTTATCGCCTGCTCGTTTCAGGAGATTTTGATGCTATTGAGGTCTGTTAGTGGTAGAAGGTTTGATCATAAGCTGATCAACCTAGTCAAAACTTTTATACTAGCACAACATGTTAGGGCAGCCACAAGATCCCGACCCGGTCAGATGGTCTCAGTACTAGATTTAATCGTAACTCGACACAGCAATGACGTCTCAAACGTATTGCCTGCAGCAATTGACAACAAAACTGACATTGGAAGCTGAAAGAAACCCAAGGGTTTCCATAAAGGACGTCGATAGTTTGTGGTCGAAATACGTTGACAACCTCCGGACTCTTAAAATAGGAACGTACCTCAGAAACAAGTCGGAGGAAATGATCAGAAGCCATGGGTTCACCCCAGGATCAAGAGAGCTTTCCAACTTAAGTATATGGCTTGGAAGGCATATATTCAACAAAAGGCGTTTAAAAGTTATATGATATGCAAAAAAGTTCGAAACGAAGAAATCAAGGTAGCAAGGAATGCTTGTCGGGTCTATGAGCTCAACCTAGCACGAGATATTAAACAAAACCCCGAGGGGTTTCATGGTCATGCACTGTCCAGGTCCTCTCTAAGAAAGGAAATTGGGACCACACTTTTCATTAATGGAGAGATTATATCGAGTGTCAAATGCATAGCAGACGCGTTTACTGCAGGTTTTTATCGTTCAGACAATGGAGCACCTGAGCCCCGGTTTAATACCGTGAGCGTAGCCATGATGTATCACGACATTATGCCTCACGAAGTGGAGCCAGCGATATCTCAGCTCAACAGTACAAAGTCCGCAGGACCAGACCACATCCACCCGACCATCCTAAGACCACTAGCCAAATTGTTGGCGAATGGACATTGAAGTGAGATTTACCACTGCACTTTCTCCAAAGTCATATTCTCGCTAATGCACTCCAGTCGATCCCCAGGTATCGAAGGGACGCACATGGACAAACAGTCGGGCTAGCAACTAGACCACAAACAAGAGGCTCGGGTATCTAAGTCACTAGTACGTTTACTCTATCTGCTCATTGCGCCGCATCCGCGAAAAAATCACGGCGGGCGTTATATGGACTGAAATCCGCGATCGGTAACTCTCGTCCAGCATTGTTCATTCTACTGTACTCTACTTTATTTCGTGCCCACCTAGAATATTGTGTCCAAGCTTGGTCACCGTTTCTCAAAAAGGGAATAGTCGTCCTCGAGAAAGTGCAAAAGCTTGGCACATGTATGGCATGAGGTGTGAAGGGTCTAAGCTACCAAGACCGACTAAGTTCGTTGGACTTATTCTCTCTCGGAAGCCGGTGGGTATGAGGAGACCTTACTGGAGTGTACAAAATTACCCACCACACCGAAACAAGTCCCATGGCTAGTTTGTTCGTGATGCGTCCGGAAAGAGATTTAAGAGGTCATAGGTTCACAATCAAAAAAACGATATCACGATTGACTGTCTGATTCAACTTTTTCACCAACCGAGTAGTCAACTCGTGGAACAAACTGCCTGCAAATATCGTTGAGGCCGTAAGCGTAGATACATTGGAAAGAGAACTAGGCAAATGTTGGAAAAACCTAAATAATCGATATGATCTGTTTACACTGTTTAGGGCAACCAGGATTTTTCGTTTCTTCTCTTCTATACTTATCCATAGGCCACCAGGGAACCATTCACATCGGCAGAAAACGCAGTATAGTCAATCTGTGGGTCACGTCAGTCAAGCATCAGGACGTCAACACGCACAGACCGTCATCGAGTCCTGTATCTGAAATCTGATGGAATCCCTTAACAAAAAGTCTTTCTGAGTAAGAAGACAAGTCCCACGACAAGACACTGTAGTGGGCCTAAACAGTGTCAAATTACTCGAGCATGAACGCGGAGCCAAAATGTGGTAGAAACCAAAATGAAATGACTCACAGTGGTTAGTGAAGGTGTGTTAGTTTAGAAATCCCACTACACGGAATGAAATATCCGACGGAAACGATCCGTAATGTTACTCCTAAGATATTTCCGCCGAAAACAGATGGCCGGTTCCGTTAGTATTTAACCTTTCCGAAACCTGTACGCGAGCGACACAGAACGCAGAGAAGACGCACAGCTCACGACCTCGGAAGTAGATTTTGAATTATTGATTATCAAATCAATCGATTAACTCGATTTAAACATGGACTGTACAAGTTAGTTAGATAAAGGCGAGAAGAGTGAACAAGAAAAATTATAAGGTACAAAATGCTGTACAGAACGCTACAACGCATGTCGTGGTGGAGAGAAGACGTACATACTGAAACCGAGTGTCTTTTCAATTTAAACACGCATATGGGTTGGCCCACAGGTTGTCTTTTCACCGGTTTTTATCAAGCACTAACAAACTGTCACTATTCGGAGTGAAAAGTGTAACCACCCGACGAGACATTCGCCAAAGGAATGTCGGAGATGAATTGTGAATTATAGTTGAATAACAATTCCTTGGTATCAAGAAGACTCACCTGCTCATATTTGAATTCCAAAACAAAATTCAGCCTAAAACACCGAAGAGACAAACAACAGCAGACCCTGACAGAGAAGTAGCTCTTTCGTCCTTGTATGCGATTGGCCGGTCCGTATGGATTTACGATTGGTCGTCAGCAATCTCGGTTCTGCTCAGCTGAGTTCAGTGTGAATCACATAACTTGAGGCTAGTAGCCGGCTGAGGTTCAGTCATGTGTACTGGAGAGCTTTCATAAAATCACTGTGCCGGGACAAAAATGAAAGAGAAGACTATAAGTCGCAAATCGGATATTGTATGCAACGGTTCAATGGCTTGTGAACGGAAGTAGGAAACTGGAGCTTCCGAGAGTTCTGCATTTCAATATTCAGAATCTTAAGGTCCTCAGCAATGGGCTGAAATAGTGCGGTATCTGAAATACTACACTAAGTGTTAGTCAAGGCCAGTGAAGTGGCTACAGATCATAGTTATATTTGCAATTCATTTTCGCATTTTTTTGAAAATACCGTTCCGTTAGCTTCATCCGTACACTTGTATGAAGGCATCAAAAACATCTTTAAACTTAATTGCCATCGGCTAAGAAACGCGAGTTACCGCTCAACGTCCCCTTCTTCTTTACATGCGTGGATGTTTGGGCTGATGGAGTGGTTGCACGGTGACAAAATTTGGTTCCGTGTATTTGTTCATCTATCGATCGCCGTGTGAAATTATCTGTCGGTCGCCGTCTGAACTGTAGCGTTTGTTCCGTATTTTGTAATTTATAATCTTCTTTGCTCGCTCTTTCCGCCTTTCTTCATTCCACTTGAACACTCCATGTTTGAACCAAGTTACTGGATTAACTCCATAACCCGAACTTTGGCTTAAATTTCCTCGGTGTCATTGTCTATTCATATTTTTGCTATCTTGGTGCCCGGTGGATCAAAAGATTATACACGGTCATTGCTATTCTTTGTCGAATAGCATAACTTATCGAGTATTGTATCATTCGTGTTCGCTATCATCCGTATTATCCTCTAGACTTGTGTTTCTTTTTGGTGCCCATTGCATCGAAAATCAGTTGTATACGATCATTGCTGTTCGTTGGAGAATAGTATAAATCACTGTGTATTAGCCCACTTGTGTTTGATAATATCCGTATTATTTTCTGGCCTCGTGTTTCCTCTCCATTAACAACTGTCATATTTACTCACAGGCAATAACTCAATGACATGCACAAGATCCAGCAGCATCGGTGGATCGGAGGTATCGAGTGCTTGTGGTCGTTTCGGCTGCTGCATGACTGTTCACAACGGTATGCAATGCCAGACGTGACTACACTGGTACCACTTTAAGTGTACTGGCCTCAGGGAGGACCAGTACGCCTTGCTCACTTCTTCAAAAACATGATTTATCTGTATGAGCTCTCTCTTCCGAGATAGCTGCACCCCACTGAAGGTCACGTTAGATCCTCTACTTGCCACCCTGATCGAGCAGATGTCAGACGCTTGCAAGCGTGGTTACAAGGCGTCTAAAGATGTAAGCGCACAGTTAGCCACGGTAGAGAAAGCCCTGAATGATACTCAGAGAACTTTATCTGACATGAAGTCAGAATTGAGCTTGTTGAATGAGTACATCGACCTTGCCCTCCCAGGCGCTGCAGCTGCTCGCAAGGCAGTGACTTTGTCTACTGCTCAAATTAAGGAAGTCGCGACGAGCTTGAAGAGCAGAGCACTCCGGGAGAAGAGGCTTGTTTTGTGGGGACGATTTCCGACTACACTCTCTCCAGGGGAACAATCCAGAGCGGTGCTAAACGCTTGTTTCTCTCCAGAGTCTACAAAAATGGTTTCCGCCAGCAGACTTCGCTCCAAAGCTACCAAGAAGTTACTGGGACTCCTTGTGACGTTACCCGCAAAGATTATCAAGGAGGAAGTACCGGAAAAAGCGGTTGAACTAAAGAAAAAGCACGTTTACCTCAGGGGAGTCTCTCTAGATCGCTCACTGCAGTAGCGGCAGAAGCGCTCTCAGCTTGCTAGAACAAGGTTATGCATCAAGGCTGACCCCAAACTCCGGACTAGCGTTAAGATGCTTATCCCTGATTTCAAGAGGGGACCGGTGTCCTCGGATGAACCACCTCAAGCGCACACTTCGGAGGCCACTGCCCCCATCTCATTGGAAAGTCAAGCGCCTGTGGACATGCAGGGTCCGGTAGAACAGATCCCAAAGGTGCTAAGGACCATCACTATTCTAGATCCCCAATCATCTCACGAAAAAAACGGCCGTTAAGTAATATTGTATTCCTAAGCTTTACATCCCAGTGAGTCTTCTGGGACCCCGTGCATCAAAAATGGCCCAAACTCATCTCATTCCGCCGGCTCTCTCCCCGGCTGCATCGGGGCCATTTCGTTTAATACACTCTTCTTATCTAAAACTTTATCCAAATTTTCGAGGGTGCAAAACCGCAAATCACCCTCCAAAAGCTCTGAAAGCAATAACGGTCCGGAAATCATCGACCTAGGGCCAAGAGAAGCAGACGAAGCATCCCACAGAGACGCTCACTTATGCTCAGGCTGTGATGAAACGGCTACTACTCCACATGAGGGCTCACAGAACTATGCCGCCAGTTACGCAACCCCCCTCACTACTGAGGCTACTTTCCCAAGCTTTCCCTCGTGCACTTCTGTCTCTTTTTGCACCCAGCCAAACAAAGAAGTAGCCTTAAAGTGCGTGTACACCAACTGTCTGAGCCTTCTGAACAAACTACCAGAAATCAGACAGCTGGTCCACGACACTAGCCCTCACATTCTTGCATTAACAGAGACCTGGCTTTCCGCGGATATCAGTGATAATGAACTGCATGTCCCTGGTTACTCTTTATACCGGACGGACTCCTCCCGTGGACGCATGGGAGGCTGCGCCGTTTTCCTAAGCCAGAAGCTCCCAGTGCCAGCTGTCGTAGGGGAATTTACCTTCCCAGAGAAATGCGACACGCTCTGGATTAAACTCCAACTTCGCAAACGTGACACGCTTCTTACCGGTGTTGTGTACCGCTCGCCGTCATGCAGTGCATCCGACGACGAAGCCATCCTTGCTACCTTAGACAGACTCACGTCTGCCCAGCGTTTCTCCCATCTTCTTATTATGGGTGACTTCAACGCACCCAAACTCAACTCTATGGCGGCTTCTCATGAGGACTGTGGCTGCGGGTTCTCGAAGTCCTTGGCAATGTTGATCCATGAGAAAGCCTGGACACAGCATGTCGATCTACCTACAAGGCACCGTCCAGGACAGACACCCTCCTTGCTCGATCTGGTCATTACGAACGAGGCTCACCTGGTAGATAGGGTGGTCATCAAACCGCCGCTAGGGCATAGTGACCATATGCTACTAAACTTTGACTTTATCTGTTACTGGCTCCAAAACGCTGTAACAAAGACTTCATTCCGAAACTTCCAGAACGCAGACTTTAACGCACTAAGGACGTTCTTAAGCACACTCAGCCTCACATCCGACTCAGTGAACTTGAACTACCTTTCCTTTAAAGCTGCCATTCACGAAGCCGATGAGGCATTTGTTCCTCGAAAACTATTGAAGTTCTCCTCTCGTGCACCGCTTCCGCGGAACATACGCCGCCTTCTTGAATTACGTTCTCGTCTATTCTCTAAACAGAAGCTAACGGATAGGCCAGAGGATCTAGAGGCCTTTCGCTCTGTACGAAACAGGTGCAAGCGGGAAATCCGGCAACACACCCAACACGTACAGTCGAAAATCCTACAAATAGCTCACGAGAATAAGAATTTTCTTTTCAAGTATATACGACGCCAGAGAAAAACTAAGCCCTCAGCGCTTTCTCTGCGGCTTCCCGACGGGGAAACCTCCTCCAACCCCCAAGTGGTTGCCGAGATGTTCAGGGAATACTACTCATCAGTCTACAATGTGGATCTGCCAAACTGGCATCCAATTCTCCCGCAGAGGCACTTCCAACAACCCATCCTGACAGCTGACTTTTCTGTGTCTGACGTTCAGGACCTCTTGCTTAAGATCAATCCTTATAGTGCCATGGGACCAGACAAGATCCATCCCCGGATCCTCAAAGAAGCGGCCGTCAGTTTGGCGATGCCTCTCTTCGATCTGTTTAAACAGACACTTCGGACAGGCACTCTTCCGGAGGCATGGAAAGAGGCCAATGTCTCACCTATATTTAAAACAGGCGATCGTCATTCTCCTGCTAGTTATCGACCGATCAGCCTTACCAGCATCCCATGCAAGATAATGGAGCGACTGTTAAAACGCACCATCTTTAAGCATTTCTTCTCAAATAACCTCTTCTCTTCGACCCAGCATGGCTTTCTTCCTGAGCGGTCATGCATAACTAATATGTTAATCTTCATGGATAGCCTAACAGAGGCCAAAGACAATGGTCATATCTCGGACGCTATCTTCTTCGACTTTGCCAAAGCCTTCGACCGTGTCCCACACGGTCCTCTGCTGCACAAACTAGAAGCCTATGGGATTCAAGGAGAAGTTCTCCGCTGGATAACCTCCTTTCTTGGTAACAGGACTTTCAGAGTAAAAACCGGTTCAGGCCTTTCGTCCCCATCCCCAGTCTCTGTGGGGGTCCCTCAAGGATCGGTACTTGGTCCATTGTTGTTTCTTATTTACATCAATGATCTCCCCGATTTGATCTCTAGCAACGCTCTCCTTTATGCCGACGACTTAAAAATCTGGAACGCCTGTGACCCCAGTGCATTGCAGATTGACCTTGATCGTATTAAGTGCTGGTCAGAGGATTGGAGTCTCCCTCTAAACGACAGTAAGTGTGCGCACATGTCACTCGGAGGAGACTCTGGGAACCTATTCGTGATACATGGTGCACAAAGTGTAGTAGGTATCACGAAAGTAGACCTCAAAAAAGACCTAGGGATCTGGCTATCGTCTGGGTTGTCCTTCTCTTATCATCACCAGCTGGCCGCAAAAAGGGGTCTCATGACTCTCGGGATGATCAAACGAACCTTCCCCCGGATTGACAAGCGCGCCTTTCACACGCTTTACAGAGTCTACATAAGACCATTGCTCGAGTATGCCAATCAAGTCGTCTACACCGGTTTGAAGAAGGACATACTCGCCATTGAACGTGTCCAGCGAGTGGCCACCAAAATGGTCACTGGCTTGCGGCATCTATCCTACGAGTCTCGCCTTGAAATTCTCGATCTTTATCCACTTGAGTTTCGTAGACTCCGCGGCGACTTAATTCTTACACATTTTCTCTTTAGCACAGGACTTGTGCAACAATTCTTTACCCTAGTAAGTGATAACAGTCGAAGAGGCCACGACAAGAAGCTCTATAAGCTTCGACCTCGGACCTTCCTAAGACAACAGTTCTTCTCTTATAGGGTTATCAACTACTGGAACGACCTACCACTAGAGATTGTTAGCTGCTCTTCTAAAGACCGTCTCAAAGTGTTATTGGATTCCCACCTACTTAATAAACCGTTAAATTAATAATTTATCCTGTTTTGCTCGATTATTATTTTACTCTGTTCTTGGTACTTTCTGTAACCCCCAAGAGCGGTGCTACACCCCGATTTCAATGACTGCCTTTCAGGTCAACAGAAAACCGCCGAACATCGAAACGAACAAACTGATTGGATCCGGGTAGATTGGGCCCCCAGCCTCGAACCCGTGTACAAATCGCTGAAGTCGCTGAAGTTCACCGTCCAAGGCAGCTAGGTATTGTGTCTAATCTTTTTCACTTGTAATGCGCGACGGAGTGGAAGCACTGAGGAGCAGCATCTCTCTGAAGGACGGGAGCACAGCGAGAATCTTGAATGGTAACAAAAACAGAAACAAGCGTGAGCCAGAGGCCCAGTAAGGCGTGCACACAACTTACACAAACGAAAACCAAATGGCGTCAATCACACGACAGCGGAATGCGTTACACACTTACCTTTACTCTTAAATCACTGCTTGAACGCCTCAAATCGACGGAAAATTCATTTTGATAGCATCAGCGAAGCACCAGGATGTTAACAGGTATGGGCTTTCATTAAGTGCTGTGTATAATTCCGGAAGCGTTCATCTGCTTGACTGTCACACTGAGGTCGAATTTGTCTTGAAAAGCAGGCACTATTTTCCCGTGAGTCCTGCTTACAGTTTTTGATTCAATGCTGCAGCATATGTACCACACTTCCAGACACTCACTAAGCGGCGACTAGCTTGTGAATGAGGTGCAAACGAATTGGACCAATCATGACGGAGTATATTCTGATCTAGGCAACCCTACATACCCGGGAAAAATCATTTGAATGGTTCAATCTTCTGATTGGTTTGTGGGTTTGTCCGTTGTCGTCTTCGGTAGCGCCGCAATGCACATGATTTTCTACAGCACATACTTATGAATGTATCAACACAAAAGCTTATATATTTACGTAGGAGAAAAAATGAATCCATTGGTTTGCTCCGCAGAGAGAAGCCTACTTAGAACAGCCTAGGCTTCCCTCCACAGATCAACATGAATTCGTGAGGCATGGTTTTTATCCTGGTTTGCTTTCCCGATGAGATCGCGGCAAGGTTAGATAGAGTGGAGGACGTT